>JANSTP010291920.1:0-18041 GCA_025330745.1 Cladonema radiatum | reverse complement strand
TTCTCAAGAATCTCAGGGAAGTTGTTTTATAAGCAACAAGTATATAAGCAGCTAGCCCTCGAGAGGCTCCAAAATAATCAACTTTAGGACTAAATCTGTCAAACAGAAGCAACTTCCAATATGTTCTTTGAATAAAATTTATAGTTTTGTAAAGACGTCTTGGTAAGATTTAGTTGAATTCCCACTCTAAAAGCCAAGTTATATTTGTTATGCAACTCAGAAGCATTTTTGAAGTCTAAAATGCCAAAAAAATTTAAGCAAATCTGAGATCTAACCCTTGAGCCCAGTTGCATAAAAATAAGGCTATGTATTCACACAATGCACCTATTGGACCTATTGAAAATATTTTTTAATTGTCTTTTTTGTTTTTTAATTCACTTACAGGTAATTTGGCAGATATTATTACATCATGCTTGGATGCCTGCGAACATAGGTACACTTTTCCAAGACAGAAATTATCTGAATGCAAAAGCAGTGTCTGGATCACCCTTGACAAACCTTAACCCATGTGAAGATCTTTTGTTTCTTTACTCAGACGCTTAAATTGTTGCCCGATTCAGGCATTATGAAAAACACAACTAAGTTAAAGAGACGGGTGACAAAGACAAAGACAAGGAATTAATGGATATGAATTTTGACAAACCTTGTTGAAACTTACATCTTTCCATCAGTGAGTTATTAGCATCTTTTTATATATGTTATCTCCTTTATCTTGAAGATTTAATTGATTTTTCAGGATGACCAAGTATTTATTTTTGCAGTTTTATCTTTCTTATATTTATGGACAGATTCTTTTCTGCTAGATTAGAGAGTTGCATTTAAAATTTAACATGGTCTTGTTCCCCAGAAATCAATTAAAGAAAAGATCAGTAAAAAGGAAATGTACTAACATCGTTTTTGTGTTCAGTGGTACTACGGCATATCTACTTTGTGGAATGACGTAAAACAGCTCCAGGGTAAAGAAGTGAACACCAACAGAGATTGTGTATTTAGTTACACCAAAAATGCATTGGCTTTGAGCTCCATTGCTAAAAACTTTGTCAACACTCGAAAGCATGGAGATGGTGAATAAGTGATACGATTGTACAAGTTCTTGCTTTTATACTACAAAGACTCACACCATAAATATGCTCATCAAACTCTCAATTTGCTTGCACAAATTGTTTTGTCTCGAGAACTAACGTGGAAACGTTTCGTCAACACTAAAGGGACTATCGATTCCAACTTGGAATTAGATTGACTTCTTGAATACCACAATAAATATGTAAAACAAGAATTTTCGCAGTGTCAAGGGAAACTTACTGATAAGTCCATAGCTCGAAGGAGTCGTTCCAACTCGACAATTCAAAGTATTTTGGCAGTAGCAGACAATGAGTTTTCAGTTGTGAAACCGTTTGGTTGACATAGTAAGAAAGATTGATCTAGTGACGTTACTGAACTTGCTGATTTGTATTTCTCAGAAAGTTTCTTTGATTACCAAGCTGATCGTTACCACACTCAATTCCCAGGATTCCGTGAAACATATATTGATGACTTGAGTCTTTGAGACTTTAAACAGTGGGTTTCCTAAAGCTATTATTATAAGTGAATCTATACACAACAATTAATTTTTTCTTTTTGGAAAACAATTAATAGAATGAATTGTAACGTAATAACAAATAAACTAGCATTGGTAAATGGTTCACTTATAACAATGGCCTATTCATTTAACAACTAATGAAAGCATCAAGGACAATTATGCTGTTTATGTGTTTTGCCTGTTTAAATAATTTATATCTTCCATGACTTTAGTATAATTTTAGAAATTTAATCAAACATTGCCGATGAATTTTGTTGCCTAAAGAGGAAAACACACCATAACAAAAAGGTCAATTCTTTAGGTCTTAAGAATGGTTTCAATCTATAATCTTATAAAGAAAATTAAATTTCTGAGACATGACTTTCTGAAATTAAGAATAACATCAGCTAAGGGGTGTGACGTGAATTGCGATACTCGCAGTTCATTTGGACCAGGTTTTAAAAAAACAAGGAAAACTACGCATTGAAAAAATTATAAAAAATCTATTTTTCTAAAAGTTTTCTGTGACTTAATTTATAAAACAATTTCTGAATTAATTAAAATTGTTTTTTTGTTATGTTCTGCACAATGACCAAGAGTTTGTACAAATTTCATTGGTTTTGGCAAGGTTCAACGCATTTTAATTCATTCAATATACATATTTACTTGTTTGAGTTGTTTACAACCCATTAAAATTGACTTACCAATTGCTTTCACTGGTTTACTACCCATTTATATTCGTTTACCATTCTATTAATACACCTTTAACCTTATCAAGCTTTATAATTTTCAAAATTAATCACTTCTTAGGCAGAATAGGAACATAAAGTAAAACGTGATTTTTTTTCACCGTCCAACCATCACAGTCGACTAGCATTATGCCCCCAATCCAAAAGCGCAGGCTACCGGCCTGTGCTACCCCGTAATACAGTAGAGTCCCAGTTACTCGAGCCTGCATTTATTCGAAGATTCAAGTTATTCTATCAGATTTCATTTCCCTGTGAACTTTTTAATGTAATTAAAATTAAACTTCCCTCAGATATTCAAAAATACAGTTATTTGAAGCGGTTTCCCTACCCCTGTGACTCAATACTCTCCCAGTTATTCTGCATTTAAATAGAAAATGAGGCTACTGTAACCCGATTCTCAAAATATAGGAAATTAGACTAGATTTCTAGTCTAACGTTTCATATGAGTCAGATGGAAGAGCTAACATTGACATGTAAATTAACTGACGTAAAACGTTCGCTACTATTATCGTCAGCCTCGAAAAAACTGAATGTATCAACTTCAAAGTGTTCACTATTTTCGATTTCACTGTATTTTTCAAAGGTGTCGAGTGCTTGTATTAATATTTTGTCGTTATAACTTTTACAGAGAATGGCAGTATATTCATATATCTCATTTGCCGTTATTTCTTTACGGCATATATCCACCTTGACATCAACTCCCTGGTCCTAAAATCCTGACAACAAATCTCTCGAAGCTTGTTGGCCTACACAAATACTGGGATCACATAAATCAACAAGACACTGTAGCATCATCACAGAGCAAAGTACGATTAGCGGCTTTAGATATTTGGCCAGCTGGTTGGTTTTGCCACCAAGGAAGTACATTCGATACATGAACATCCCCTTGAACAAGCATCGCAACAAAAGTGCTTTTCGACTTGTAGTGACATGGAATAATCGAACTCTTTCAAGTGGAGATGTCTCTTGAAAATGGAAGTATTCAAGACAAATTCTTTCATCGTATTTCATATATGCTTCGATTATAAGCATATGGGTATTTTTAAAAGTACATCATCATTGTGTCTTCTGTCTCTCCCTGCACGACCAGACTCTTGCACATAGTCCTCTAGCGATGTGGACGCCCCAAAGTGAATTATGGTGTTCAAGCCTTTACAATCCACTCCCTTTCCAAACACAAGAGTGGAAATCAAAATCCGCACTGTACCATCTTTTCTAGGAAATTCTTTATGGAAGGGGTCTTTTATATCTTCATCAGTGCTCGAGTGGAATTTTGCATTAAGTCATGGCTTGGAATTTTTGTATTGATCTCGAAAAACACAATAAAAAAGGTCATATAGAATTCTTGGGTCTTTCATCACACAACAGAATATGAGGACACGCTCAGCTTTGTAACCGTATTGATTAATATCTTCAAAAGGAGGCTGAAAGCTGAAAATATAGTTCCAGCACTGGATTTTTCAACTATCGGGCGATGAAACATATAATTTTAGACAGTTGTGAGCTAAATTTTCAATTATCAAGTTCCTGGTTTTATGAGTAGCTGTTGCTGTTAACGATAATAAGGGAATATTTGAGCGTCAAAGCGATCACAACTCCGATAGATTCGAATAATGCATACTGAAGGCTTCAGACACTGTACTTGAATATCCCCTAAATAAAATTTAAAACAGACTTCAAACAAGAAGCTTCAAACTTGACACCCCCCGAACATTTCTTGGGGGAAAATAAATGTGCACTATTTCACTAGACTATATACAGTATGGATGACGCTCAATGAGTTTGCTTTGCAAGCTAAGCTACCTAATTTATTAGGTCGCAGGGAAAAACACAACAGTCGGCTGGCACCTTAGCAAGAATAAGACCTGGATACTCTAGCCCAGTGTGATTCCACGTTAAACTCACGCTGAAGATAAGGCAAACAAGTGCAAAATCTAGGCTATACCTAAAACCCGGGAAATTTGTGGGAGACAGAGCTACTATGATAATAATATGTTGCTCAAAAGTCAGTGTGCATCAATAAGCCAAAGATCTTCGGCGTATGGTGCACAGAATGCAGACTGGCATTTAGCCAGCATTACTAAAAACAAACTGATTATGATGTCCATCAAGCAAAAGGCAAAAATTGAAAGCAGATTTAGAAAGAACATATTTGGCTACTAGTGTTAGGAAAGCTTCAATGTTTTTTCTAGTGACCACCACTAGCAGGCCACCGCCTGATTGGACAGCTGAAACAAAAACATGTACACAAAAATAAAGTTAAACCATAGTAGCTAGCTGCCTTGAAATAACCCGGTTTAGGTGTTAAGCTTGACTTCCTTTCTCCTTCATCGTCTGATCTAACCTGTTGCTCATCATATTCGGTGAGGTATAGTGTTTCTACTCTTATACCTTATACTACTCTTATAAGTCTTTAGTGACTTTAATTCAATTTCTTGATCCTTCATAAGACTTGACAGTGGTGAGATGACCAGGAGTCTGTACTGTGTACGTTTAAACTGACAGATCGTTAAAGTTGTGTCTTCTTGTTTTGAGAGTAACTGTATTCCATGTAGGTAAAATGGTAGGGCTTGAAAGATACTGGTTTTCCCACTTCCAGTGGGCTGATAGATGAAACAATCCAATGAATTAGCCAAGTCCTGTAAAGCATTTTTTTTTATAATCTCTTAAACGTTCTATTTTAAAGAAACTGCAAATTATACAGTGAAGTTGAGTTTTAGACTCTTCATTCATTACTATTGATTGCCAGCATAAATCACTAACACTGCTCTCTCGGTCTCATGTTGATATTTTTTTTTTTTTTTAATCGGATTTAATAAAAATTTACTCACAAATTACCCCCAGTAAAACTATCTTGTTTAGAGAGTTCACTTGAAACATCAGAGAAAAGCCGCCCAAACGAATACGTTGAGGTAACTGTAGTTCTATCACCTAGAAATTATCATAGCTAGAGACTAATTATCAGAGACTTCATAGTCACCACAATTGGTCTACCGAACATACAGAAGCTCGCCGGTTTCCTTTTATATGAATAATGTCAAGAAACGTATGACACACAAGTTATGAATCGTTTTTATTCCATTATTGTTTGTACATAGGCACCGGAAGTTTTTTAATACGATGAGATAACTTAATCACCATGTCTGATGCAGGAAAAAAGCTTCTCAGTCGTAAACTTAAAGAAGAGGATGCTGATAAGAAACAGGCTGAACGTTAAAAAAAGATGTCATCACCAATGATGAATTCTTTACACTAAGAAATTAAAGATAAAATTGAATTAGATAAGAAAGAACTTGATGAGGCTAATCTTGTGAATTATATTTTTAATTTTGAAGTTTTATGTGTTTCAAGATATTTAGAAAAACTAATTGTTAAAGGAAATTCAATTTAACACAAACAATCAAAATACATATTCTTCAGCTCGTAAAAATTGCACCAGCAAATTTAAATACCTTTTATGTTTCTCCAGGAAGCCCTAAATAGTACTCCTGTTTTAAATTAGTCTAGCGTAGTTAAACCTCTTTACTCTTCAATGATAGTGCGCCAAGAGTGATCACTCTAAATGCGTTCTACACGGAGAGTGAAGAGGTTTATTTCAACTTCAGCAAAGAAACTAATGACAGTTTGCAACAGAAAGACAAAGCAAGGGTTGTGATTGGTTAGTGCATAAAAAATTAGGTGGTCATGATTGGCGGAAAAAAAACTGACAAAAAAGTGAAATGCTTACAGAAAATAGCTGCACGTGTCGAGGAAAGTGCTGTGAGAGAAGTTCTTGAGTGTACTGTATCTGCATTAAAAGAAAATCATTGCATCGACGAAGCAGTCCAGTTTAAGAAGCAGCAGGAAGATGCTTTATTTTCCATTCTTGTAGGTAATGACACTTTGATTCTGCTTGGTACGGGGTCAGAAATGTCATGGGTTTTTATATTGTTACCACCTGTTATTCGTTTCTTGAAAAAGAAAAGCAGGTGTCTTGGGTTTCCAGATAACCCCTTCTCTGCCTATTATTTTGCCTTTGGATGCTTTGTTTGATGATCATATTAAATCTACCAAAAGCCTTCGTAATGATGCAGTTCATGTAAAAGAATGTGTAAATTTTGATTGCAGCAATAAAAGATTTGCATTGGTTTATGGTAGCCCAGAGAACTGCTTAGATAATCAGAAATACCGACGATTCTTATTTTCCAGTTATTTTTTCAAGAACTGTGCTAGCATATTTATTGATGAAGCTCATAAAGTGTGGTATGTAATATTCTTTCACTTCCTTCAGTAGGGCTGCCCCCTACCATATATATTTGGCTATTCAAGTTTTAATCCGTGCAATGCCAGTCCATTTGAGCTTATTTTCAAAAAAGGCAATAAAACT
Source organism: Cladonema radiatum (assembly GCA_025330745.1). NCBI lineage: Eukaryota > Metazoa > Cnidaria > Hydrozoa > Anthoathecata > Cladonematidae > Cladonema > Cladonema radiatum. The sequence continues at coordinate 11,368 of JANSTP010291920.1, read as the reverse complement.
CAACTCAATTTTTTACCCATCTCATTGCTGCCCTTGATGTCCAAAATATTTGAAAGAGTTGTCAATGATCAAACTCAACAATTCTTATCCGAAAATAAATTTCTTTATAAAGATCAGTCAGGTTTTAGAAGTTCCTATTCTACCGATACTTGTCTTACCTATTTAAATGATAAGATTCTGAAAGGCTTTTAAAATGGTTTGATGACATGGATGATACTTATCGATTTGCAAAAGGCCTTTGACACAATTGATCATAGGATTCTCATTGATAAACTTAAAATTATGAATTTTCCTAATTACTCTGTTAAATGGTTTGAGTCATTCCTAAGTAATCGATTTTTTCAAGTGTCAGTTGATAACGTAATTTCAGATAACGCTGAGTTAAACTGTAGAGTTCCTGAAGGTTCTATTTTAGGTCCACTTCTTTTTCTTCTTTATGTTAATGATATGCCAAGAAGCCTATGAAATTGCTCTCTTCTTTTATATTCTGATGATAAATGCCTAATTTTTCAGGGAAAAAATATTATAGATATTCAATCAACCTTAAATGTTGAGTTTACAAATCTCTGTGACTGGTTTTTAGAGAACAAATTATGCATACATTTTGGAGAGGATAAAACAAAAGCAATTCTTTTCTGCTGCTCCATCAGCACAGTAAAGTAAATTATCTTTGTTGTAATTTGGATGATAATTTAAGTGGAGAGTCAATGGCTCTAAGTGTTCTTAAAAAAATTAATTCAAGATTATCTTCCCTTTACAGAAAACAAAAGTACCTCTCTCCTTACTTGAAAAGGTTGCTCTGCAACTCTCTCATTCCACCCCATTCTGATTATGCTTGTTCAGCCTGGTATCCAAATTTAAATTCCAAACTTCAAAATAGATTACAAACCGCCCAGAATAAATGTATTCGCTTTTGTTTGCATGTCGATAGAAAGAAACATTTAGATTCCGTTCATTTTGAAAAAATCAATTGGCTACCTGTGAAGGATAGATTTATGCAAATGATTAGTATGAGTGTATTTAAATTTTTTAAAGGCCAATCCCCTGATTATTTAAATGAAATTTTTGAACCCCAAAATGTTAATAGGCAGACTAAGAAATCATTCCTGAAATTGAAGTTACCATCTTTAAAATTAATTATGGTAAAAACAGCCTCTCCTTTTTAGGTCCTTATTACTTGAATGATCTAGATAATTCTTTGAAAGAAAAAGAGACTGTTAATACTTTTAAACATTCTGTGAAGAGTCTCTTTTTTATGAGTAGGGTTAGTGAAGAACAAGATATTTTTTCTCGAAGGTAAACTTTTTTTTTTTCTTTCTTCTTTCCTCTTTCGCCTTCTCCATTTAAGTTTTCAGATTTTAGGGACCACAATGGAAATCAGGTCTTTCGCACTTGTTTTGTGTCATCCCTGTCACCAAACTCTTAAGCATTTTCTTGTTGTGTACTTTTATCTATATATATTTAGGCTTTGTAATTTAACTTTTGTAATTTGTGATACTGCTTTTATATATTTTATTGTCATTTTTTTTACTGTATTTTTATGAAAATTGTAATTTTTAATATTTCTTTTTGGTGACGAAATACAACTAACTAACTATAAAAGATATACTTTTCAACATGGGATTTTTGTTTAGTGTAGAAATGTGACTTTGACATAAATATATAAAATGTTTCGTTTTCATGACATTCAAATTTCAAGGTTGTCAACAAAGACAGCGATTGTCTTTAAATTGTATTGCAAGCCAAATTGAAGCAATAAATAACTGTAGGATGTTTTTGTAGTTCAGATGTTTTGCTTTTCCACTTACTTTCCAGCATCAGTTATTTTCTTAAATACAGTGGGACAAGACTTAATATTATCAGAACAATACTATCAATAACGATTTACATTTTTTAAAAACTGAAATTTTTTAAATGAGTTTTGTCTGTGCAGCAGAGCAATAAATGGTACCACTATTTTCTCCATCACCTGTCTTTTATAAATCGAGCAGCAACTGGTCTATGTAAATTTTTGTTTTTTTCAATATTTTTAAATTTAAATTTCTAATGAGGTTTTATGGTGTTTAATGCATTCAGTGGCGTGGTATTGTGGTTTTGGGAAACCAAAAAATGCCAGTCCAAGAGGTACTGAAAATAAATGGTGACAAACATCAATTGTTTAAGCCAAATGTAAATCTAAGTTGGTTGGTTTAGACTAATAAGAAAACAAAATAAAATATTGACTTTTCTACTTTCATTTCCAGTTACAAGTATCACCACCATGTTTTTAAGAATACTGTATCTAATATCATGTCAGTGAGATGGGCTACAAAGTCACATCGCTGCCATTAATTGTGCCTTCAAATATTAGTAAGCAGGTAAATAAGTAGGTTGGTAGGTAGGTAGGTAACTAAGTTGTTTAGTCAGTACTGCAGAAATACAGTAGTTGTTATATATTTATTTATTTATTTATTTATTTATTTATTTATTTATTTATTTGTTATTGTTTATTCCTTTTTGGTCAGTCTTTTAGACAAGGGTTCTTGCAAAGTAACTGTTGCATCCTCTGCTCTGGGTATGGGAATCAATCCTAAAGATGTCAAATACATAAATCATTATGGTCTCCCTGTCAATATTGCTTACTATGTGCAGCAAATCGGAAGATATGTTAGAAGTTCAAGGGATGTTTGCCATTGCATAACCTATTACTACTACTCGCGTTTAACTGCTAAATGCAGTCTAAAAATGAAAAGTGTTATTAGTAACTATACAAACCGATGTATTCAACAAGTCGTTTATTCGTCATTAAGTGAAAATGGTGTTGAATCAGACACACCATTACATAATTGTTGCAGCTACTATTATGAACTATATACCAGCTTTGGAAATGACTGCCGCATCCCTGTGTATGATATTGAAGAATTGTCGAGTGTTGAGGAAAATAAAAGATGTGTAAACTCTTTGGAAAATGCAATTCGTTAATATACAATAGAAGATCGGCAACAAATAGAATCAAGAATTATCAAGTATGTGAATGAACAAATTCGATTGATTGAAAAAACTTTATTTCCACATGAAATTATTACTGGTTTATCCTATGAAATTATCGAAATTATCATTGAAGGGGCAGGGAAAGAAAGTTTGTTTTTAGAGGGCCAATACATTGAGAAATACCCATTATTTGCGGAAGGCGCACCATGGTTGCGCCTGTGGCAAGAAAATTTTTAAATATGACATGCCCTAGAATGCTTTAAAATGCATATTAAAACAACTATTTACAGAAAACTTATGCAGTTGGCTATCACCCATTCGAACCTCCATTATTCAAATCTTTCTGTTAATCAAATGAATTTCTGGTCACTATCAATTTTCCTTAAGAAACTCTAATAAATTACTTTCTATTATTTGAATCCCTACAATTCAAAAGCCTAGTTTGGACAAATTTTCAGGTACCTTTGGCACTATACTATACTCTCTTTAATTCCAGTTTTGAAGTTCCAACTAACTGCTGATACTACAGAATATTTTATTTCGAAATTCAATTATTCGTTCAAACGTTTGAATACATGGCTACTTTTATTAATTTTGGTGAACTGAAAGCTTATTTTTCCGATTAAAATGGCTAATCAAATCCATATACATGATAAGGCAGAAAAGTATAAAGCTCTGTAGGAGTTAGTTAAAAAGAAGTCCAAAATCTCTCAGTAATTTGAATTTTTACCGTTCAAACTGAAAAATCGAATGTAGGAGACTAATATTCGAATCTCTATATAAATCGAACTATCACCTTTTCCCTTGAGATTCAATAGTAGTTTGGTTTTGATTAAAAATCTTCCTGGGAGAAGGTATGTTAATGCGCGCAAACAATTAAAAATATTTAGTGAGTTATGGCACAATCAGGTTAAAAAGGACAAAGGAAAGCATATTGAACAATAATTTTAACATTTTTCAAAACTGTTTTTTACATTTTTAAATCTGATTTGTTTGTCTCTGATGTAGATTTTCAAAAGTTTTACATCTTGTTTTTAATTTTTAGTTGCATAGAAATAATTTGGTTATCTTTCAGTAAACAGTTTTTCAGAAAAACCGAAAATCAAGCACTTGACAAAAGTTTAAAAAGTATCACCTTTTTTTGCCCACCCTGTAGATTCATATGAATAGGTGAATTTTCTTATTCAAATTCTTACCACTTCTGATTTACTTGACACATTTTCTGAATAGTGATGGTTTAAATGCCACGGGACACAATTTGCAGTTATTAGTGTTCCCCTTCCCGTACTCCCAACTTTTTATCATTACATAAAGAGGGGTTTGAAGAATTGATATTATTGTTCTTTATTTTCTTACCTGGTAGTCAATGAAGTTTAAAAATTTCTATCTCAAGCACGGTATTATATGTTGTGAAGGTGCTTCTTTTGTTTTTTTTTCCAGAAGGTACGTATAAATTTCTTCATCAAATCTTTCTATTCTGACGTTCACGTTAATTCACAATCCCTGCCACCTCAAACTCCTCAATGAACTTTTCATGTACTCTTTCAACCCCCCTATTTCCACTCTAGGACCTTTTCGTCAGGTTCTTGCACATTTCTTTATTCTTATCAAGTCCATGGCACATACAAATTTCCGATTTTTAGCCTACTGAGACTTTCAACTGGTTTTTTCTTCCACCACCCCAAATTATTATGTTATCGAGTATATGACTGATAACACTTGGGCGACGTCTGAATTTACTTTTGCAAAGAATATCATATGCGATCAACAGAATTGCTTCTGGACAATTTTGGCCCCCTATTTTACTTAACAATTCTGAAGTCCATGGTGCCAACTTTGAAAACTCCCGTTGTGCGACATCTTTGAAGTTGAATGATGTTAAATCTTCTACTTTTACCTAAGTAATAGATACTTTTCGGCTGTCAAAACAATATTTATGCGCTTGCTATACTTAATTCTGAATGATATATGTGGAAAATTATTCAAAAAATATATACCTTAGAAATGCTTGATTTACTGTAAACATTTGCAGTTTCAGATTGAAAAATTATTTTCACTTCATGTAGTATAACCACTTTTAATGGTTGGTTTTCTAGCATTGCTCTAACCAGGGTCTAGTATTTAGTTTTTGCCAATGAATGTAAGATGTCTTTGGGAATATCCTTTGCAATAATGAAAAAATGATATTGTAGTAACTTTAATCTTTTTTATTATATATCCTCTTTCTCCTACCCCCTACCCCCTTTCCTCAAGATCCGTTTATGATCTACAAATTTTTGTTCTTTTTCGAACTCAAACTTTTGATCCAAGCACCTTAAATTCACCTTTTCGCTTTTTTGAGGGGAAGCAGGTTGACAAGAGAAGGTGATTTATGAGTACCTGGCTTAGTTTGCGAAAATGTTGGTTTTCTTTATTGTTTTAACCTTGTTATATTAAGAAAAAAAAGGGATTCCATTTAAAATATGTGCATTAATTTTGATCTTTTTGAAACGTATTTAGATCAATTTTTTTGAAGTAAGCTCCACCTTTACTTCCCCCTCCTCCTGAAAAGACACCGACTTCAGAGCCGCAAAAATTACTATTAATTTTTGCAAGTAATTAAGCCTGCACAATATTACTATTAATTTCGACAAGTTTTCATCAAACTATCAAAGCATACTAATGATGGGTGATGTTAATTCCGAAATTTCAGAAGAATGCATGTCGGACTTTTGCACCACTCATAATTTGGAAAATATTATCACAAAACCTACATGCTTTAAAAATCCTGACAACCTTCAACCATTGATCTGATGATAACCAAGAAAAAGAATAGGTTCTCCAATACAGCAGTGCTAGAAACAGGTATATCCGATTTCCATAAGATGACTGTATCAGTTTTAGATCAAGAGATATTAAAATCGGAATCAAGAACTATTTTCTATCGAAGTTACAAACATTTTTCCAACGGAACTTTTGGTTCTACTGTAATCAACAACCTAAATGTTATTAGTATAAGGATAGATGATCTTAAAGGTTTTATTGAAACAACAATGGGTACAGTTGATTGTATGGCTCCTAAGAAACAAAGACAAGTACGACCAAATCATTTACCATTCATAAACAAGGCAATAAGTAAGGCAATTATGACTAGAAGTAGACTTTGCAATATTTATTTAAGAAATAGAACTAATGAAAACAAAGGTAATTATAATAAACAAAGAAATTTGTGTTTGTCCCTTATTAGAAAGGAGAAAAAGGAACCTCGATAATAAGAAGATAACTGATAACTGAAACTTTCTGGGCTAATGTCAAACCTTTCTTATCAAATAAATCAACGCATGAAGAGAAAATCTTCTTAGAAGGAAATGGCGAAATTATTAGTGACGATAAAACTATTGCCAATACTTTAAACGAATTTTTTATAAACATTGTACCGAAACTAATTGATGATACTGATGACTTTAGAGTTACTTCAGAAAGCCTTATTTCTGATAATTTAGAAGCTATCCTAGAACAATACAAAAATCACCCATCAGTAATTGCTATCTCCAACAAGTATGAGAGTAATAGCTTTAGTTTCAAACAGGTAGACAGAAGTGAAATATACTATGAAATTATGAAACTGAATACAAAAACGTCGACGCAAAAAAGTGACATCCCAACAAATGTTCTTAAAAATAATGCTCATTTTTTCTCTGGTTTCATTCATGAAAATTTCAATTTCTGCATTAATTCCTCTACCTTTCCAGATGTTCATAAAGAGACCAATATTACACCCATTCACAAAGAGGGGTCTAAGCTTAGTGTATCAAACTACCGCCCTATTAGTATACTTTCTAATATATCAAAGATTTATGAATGAATTTTGCACAAACAAATGACAGCTTTCTTTGAGAGTATTTTCTCTAAATTTCAAACTGGATTTAGGAGAGGTTATAACTGTCAATCGTCACTGTTAAGATTTATCGAAAAATGGAGAGAATACCTGGACAATAAGAAGATATTTGGCGATTTACTCACTGATTTATCTAAGCTTTTGATTGCATACCTCACGATCTCTTAATAGCAAAATTAGTAGCCTACGGTTTCACTTACCACTCAGCAAATCTCGTAAAATCTTAGCTAAAGAATCGTAAACAACGTATGAAAATAGACAATACTTATAATAGTGCTTATTTGGAAATTATATTTGGAGTACCACAGGGTTCTATCCTTGGGCCTTTGCTTTTTAAAATTTTCATTTGCGATCTCTTTTTATATTTGGAAGATAGCGATTTTGTCCATCATGCAGACGACAACACTCTGTATGTTTCTGCAGATAACATTAATGAAGTAATAATTAGCCTGGTGACTACCTCAAAATTACTTTTAGGCTGGTTTCAAATAAATAGAATGAAAGCTTATCCAGAAAAAATTCATCTCTTTTTAAGCATGAATGATATTTTTAGTATAAATATTAATGGAACCCAAATCCCAAATTCAAAAGAAGTAAAGCTTTTAGGTGTGACCATAGATAATAATTTGAAGTTGGCAACTCAGGTAAAAGATATTTTTAAAAGAGCTAATCAAGATTTCAGCCCTTCAAAGAATTTGCAATTTTACTTCATTAGAAAAGAAAAAAAGTTCTGGTAACATCATTTGTAAATTCCCAATTTCTTTATCGCCCTCTTATTTGGATGAACCATAGTCATAAACTCAACAATAAAACGAATAGAACATATAAGGGCGCTAAGAATGATATATAATGACTATACTTCAACTTTTGAACAATTGCTGAACATCATTAAATCTGAAACTATACATACACAAAATATAAAACTGTTACTACTTGAAATCTTCAAAGTAAAAATAGGGGTAGCGTCTTAACTTCTTAATGATGTATGTAAACTTAACGATAATAAGCCCCATAACTTAAGAAATGACACTGATTTTAGAAACAGGCTAATTCATTCAGAAAATCCTGGTTCACGCTCTGTCACTGCAACAGGATTAAATTTATGGTTCAATTTAACTTCTGAAATTAAAAACTGTAAAACTGTGGAAGAATTCAAACAAAATGAAAAATACCAAATTTGCTTGCCCTCCACGCTGTCACATTTGTCGACCTAATATCCAACAGATTGGTAATATAGGAAGTATTACCTATTGTAATTAATGCATTTATTGATGGGTCTTTACTTTGCTTTTTGTTTAATATATTTGACGTTTTGTAATTTATGACAATTAGATATTATTTCAGTTTTTCTTTTTAGAGTTAATTAATATTTTTAATCAGATAAATATATTTTACTAAACATTGTTAATTTACATCACAGGTTATTTTACTTTTATATATTTTCATTTTCAAATTTGTAATTTTTTTACTTTTATAAGCAATCTTAGGAACGCTATTGTATCCATTTTTATGTCAATTTTAAATAAAGAAATGATACTAATAATATAATAATATAATGGTGGCGGTGCTGGAAAATATTTCTTGCTTGTTTTGAACTCATCTTGCCACTGTTTGCACAGGGATATGATCTGAAAGAAGGATTATTGCTTTCACTTTTAATTTCAATATCGTTAAACCAAAAAACGTAAATAAAATACTGAAGATATAATGGCCTGAAAAAACATTTGATTTCTTTTCATTTTTATTGTCCGCATGGTGACTATCAAGTCTCCGAACGACAGGGTTCTAACAAACTGCAAGGATTACACTATATATATTTTTTATAACGTTGCTTTAAAAAACTCACTAATTTTGTACTATAGTTTTAGTAATTGCTTAATATTTTGATCAATATTTCAATTCTAGACCAATAAGGCTTCTTTAAATAGATTTTTTTTTTTAATTTCCAATAAAAAAACTTTATTTAGTATTAAAGTAGCTTAGGAAAAATCCAATTTTTAGTATTGTTCCTTTTATAACGGTTGCTTATTTAAAAAAAACTACGCATAGACTATAAATAGTTATTGCGTGTTGGCACATTATTGACGTCTTTTCTGCACTGGTCGGATATTGTGCGTAGAATAATTTGGCACTCCTGTCCTTAAATAATGACATCGTAGATGACTAATTTAGTCTAGGGTTAAAGCACTCTTGTTCTTTTAAAGCATGTCTAATAAGAGAGATTGATTTTCATAGGTCATATGAATATATAAATTAATTTATTGGATTTAAGTAATATATGAACTAAGATCTAATACAGACTTGGGTTGTGCCGGACTGTTCCTGACAGCCGCTTCTATATTATGGTGAGTCGTGTCTGTTAATCTGTCTGCATCCCTCCTCTGCACCCCCGAGGGCAACATTACCTTGCCTATCCAGAGCCATTCTGCAATTCTGCTAAGTCGGATTTTTTGAGCAATTTAGTAATAAAGCTGAAACTATTTATGAAATTAAGGAACTAAATTCTCTTTAATCAAAAGTATTATTCCCTGAAGAATGTGCTAACTGACTTTTCCTGAACAAAATCAAGGTTGGATAATTTTTGTGGAAGAAAGTACCTTAAGGTAAGAAATTTTGGCGGGTGAGCCTATTTGCCAAATTTGGTGCAATTTGGCGTAATTCACTATGGAGATTCACAGAGAAGTTCATATTTGGCCGGAATTAATTTTGGCGGGTGGCTTGAGTGACTATTTTTTATCAGATGGAATTTGTTAAAAAATGAAAATGCAAAATAATGTAATGAGTTACTAAAATAGATAAATAAAAAAGATTGGTGACAATTGGTATTTGGTGGATGCCTAAAACATTAATTTTGGTGGGTATTATTTTTGGTGGATGTCTAAAATAATAAATTTGAGCAGGATTTAATTTTGCCAATTTTTTTGTCGATCCACAAAATCTGCAATAATTTTTTCCGGTCAAAATTTCTTTCCTTAAGTTATTTATTGCAGGAAATTTTAGGTTTTGGCTAAACCACAGAATTTTCGTACTTAGCGGGAGTAAACCATTTACAAATACTGAAAACCAATCTGAACTCTATCTGGGCTGGACCTTTTATGATTTACAAGGGTCGGAGCAGGGGGAGCAGATGGGTTCAAACCAGATTCGTTAAAAAGATCTTTACCAAAAGAATAAGCAAAATAGTTTAACTCTAAGCCTCTGTCAGTAAAGTCAAAAAATATAAGGCTTTATAGAGTAGTAGTAGAGGAAAACTCCTGGATTCCGTGACCATCTTTAGCAGAGCTTGTTTTGACTCTTGAAATAAGTTCATCAAATAGAACTTTTTGAGACTAGTCTATGCCACCCTGCTGAAAACACCGGGAACACCCTAATTTTGGGGCAAAATTGGACTTGGGCCCACTCTCGGTCAGCCAAAAACTTGTTACCTCAAAACCTTTTGCAGTTTGCATATTTCATTAGAGGTCCCATCAACAATTCAGAATCATATAAAAACCATATCTTGAAAATGCATATTAAGGCATCTACAAGCGTTTTTTCTTTTAACAATCCAGGGGGTTATTATAACAAGAAAACAAAGAAAAAATAACTCCAAACGTTCAGATACTTGTAAAAAAATAAACTGCTATAATAACTTTTTAACAGCAAATTTCAACCAAGCAAGGATGCAATTTTCTGGCTGTTTACTAAACAGCAAACTTAAATTTTTAGATTTTTTATTAAATTTCCACGTAGCGTGAAATTTCTTAAAATACCCGTGTATTTTCTGTTTATTCTTTTTCTTTGCACATATTTTGTCCTGATTATCTACAACATATATAGCCAAAATGAGAAGGTATTATCTCCGTTATGTAAAGAATACGGAAATTTCTTTTTAATTGCAGCGTTTTCATTGGATACTATGAACAATACTATGAATAGCTATCGATATTGATTGGTGGGTTATTGTTTCTGAAGAATCTACCACACTTTTATCAAGACACATTTTCATTGCAGTTTTCTCTCTTTCCATACTCATGCTTGCTTCAGCCGAATTGGTGAGTAACGTCAGTTTTGACCTGTTGACATTGCGATTTTCTGTTTTTGTCTTAGAAATGAAAGGACTAGCTAGCTAGCTAATCAATGTCAGGAAACGTTAGGAAAATGAGCTTTCACCAATATTCTGTATTGACCAGAAAAGTCTTCAGTAAAGTCTTCATGAAATCCAATATCATGCGTCATGATTGCTAAATATCTCAGGCTATAGTTTAGACTAAACTTTAGAATACCACCAGCTATTTTTTATAGGAGCCTGCACAGCCTTTGCACAGATCTTTTATATCCAATGCAATAATTTAACATAGTTTAGAGCCAGTATTGAGAGACAGTGTATAAGATATGTATAAGATGTGCTGAAAAATAGGGTTAGTGGGCAACATAAGCAGTGCTGGCTGAGTGCAAGGCCAACGTAGGCTGTGCAGGACGGAAACGTAGCTGCTGTGTAGGCAACATGGGTTGTTTAGGCAAGTAGGCTCATCATGGACA
>JANSTP010291809.1:0-18047 GCA_025330745.1 Cladonema radiatum | reverse complement strand
CGATGTTTGCAATGTTGTCAGTTAAAAGTTTTTTGAGCATTTTTTTGAAGTCAATATTGGATTCGGTACCAAGAAGTTCATTGTAGCTTTAGTTGATTTGATTCATATCTAGGAGCTCTCCAGCCTCGATATCAATCTTTACGCTATTGATTATTTCAATCCTTGCGATGGTTATGGCATTCATTGCCTCATTTTATGAATTGTTGACATTTTCACTCCCGGCTTCTCTTTGTTTTGTTATCCAGCACGGCTGATGATAGAGTACATCACCAGTGACTGCATCGTCGCTTGTCGGGATGGTGCTCATTCGAATAAAAAAAGACTTGTCTTCAAGTAATTCAGCAATTTGTAACATCTTTTTACCCATCTCCAAGTATTCAACTTTGTGCAGTCTAAATTCTTTATCCTCTTGACAAATAATACATTTTGCTTTATTGAATGGGCTATATTTTGAGTGTAAGTTTCTTGGGGATTCACTTTGGGGTTTATCCTCGGATCTCCGTTTTTTTGGTCGTCCAGGGTTTGGAGTTGCAATTGATCCTTCCTTTCCTTAGATGGCATTTTGGTATCTTGTTTTTGCTCAATCAATCATTACTTTGTTCGTCATTGAACCGTAGCATGACCTGTGATAAACTATTTTAAGTTTTGCCAAGCTTTCAGGAGCATGACCATTCAATCGGTTGAACAAATCAGTAACTTCTCCATCTTTGTAAGCTGCTCTTTCTCTGACACAATCCACCAAATGTTTAAGTGATTCCAATTTTGGCTCTGATCGCTTTTCATTTTTGAACAGACAAATGAAGCATTCCTTATCAGTAACTTTACTTTCCATGTTTTGTTTTTATGTTTTTTTTTCACATTTTTCTTCTCTAAAATGAGATTAAAGATATCATTTAGAGAATAATAATAATCAAAAGCAAATATGACACGAGAACATGAAAATATTTCTTCAGAACATCAAATATTTTGAAATGTTTTGAAGCCAAAATGAAATCGAATATTCCATTTTAGCAGGAAGACATTCCAGTGTAAATCCACACTGTACGTCGAATGCTTAAAGCAGGGTTGAAGCAATAATACACTTAGGTCGGAAGACCTTTCATGTACCAATATATTTCCACTTTTAACCAAAACAGGAAATTTCAAAATTTCTGGTCTGTAAATTACTAAAACTGCTCTAAAAGCCAAACCAGTCGTCCGATTGAGTTCAAATTTTGTCCAAAGCTAGAAAATAATGCCCTAAACTAAAATTCAAATGTTGGAGATTTTGAATGACATATGTGTAATTTACAGACCAGAAACAGCCAAAATCGTTCTGGTCCTTAAAATACACACCCTTAATTCGATTGTTACAATTTTTTGTAAAAAGATAGGATCTAACTGGCCCAATGTTTTGTCAAAATTTGAAGGTTTAAGGTTTCGTATTTGCAGAGATATTGAGAAAATAGTGATTTTTAGGCCATTTCTATTCTGGTCTGTAAAATACACAAAAATTTTTGCAAAAAATTGCAAATATGTCTAGTTCGGTTTCAAATAGGCCAAATAACAAGAATCCATCGAGAAACTGCTTTTAACAGAGCAATCGAGCGGATTTACAAACCAGCCCTGACTAAAAGTAAAAACTTCTTAAAGGGCGAGATAATAGTTTAGTTCGACTCAAGCAAGGAAACTCATAACATTTTGCAACAAGAAAATGAAGCAAGCATTTTCAATGGTCCATAAAACAATGAATTCAGATGATTGGCAAGTTGCAAAGAATCTTCCAATTAAAAGATTCTTAAAATAACAAACAACCAATAGAAACTGTGAGCAAAACAAGAGCAATGGAATGTTTTCAAAACTGTATGATTTGACTGGTTTTCAAAAGTAAACAAACAATGTTTTAGTTTTCTCCTCCAAATCGAACCAAGCCGTTTTTCACCCAGTGGCTAGACAATATTTTTCTACTTTTTGTGGATTTCTTTTTTAAAAAAAGCGGCTTGGCTATGCTAGGCTAAATGAACCCCAGCCCCATTTTCTTGGAATGGGAGCCATTCTGATTTTTTTTTTTTTCGGTCGGATTTGCATATGGAGTCAACTTCCTAGGTCAATAAAAATATAGCGAAAAAGCCAAAAAAAGACAACTGGAATACACTGGACCCCCCGCCCTACAGTAAACAGAAGGTTAAGTATAGTGTTAGGGTTAATCATAATGTGACTATTTTGCTCAAAATGAGTTGAAAGTCATTATATTTTGAACGCATATTGTTTTTTCAAGGATAGTCCAAGGTCTTACTTGACACATTTTTTGATACGCTGTAGTGAAGCATCCTTATAAAGTTTGATATTTATGTAAACGTTAACTTAAACATATTACTTTAGAGTTGCTTATGGTGCTAAATTGAAGCTGGCAGTTTTTCTTGGTTTTTCAAAAAATTCACTTTTCGTTTTTCACATGGTTCTACTTAGTTCCCGATTTGGAACCACTGTTATGGCCTTTGCTTAAAATTCTTATAGCATTAGAAAATATATACATTTTAGAAAAAAAGATTGCCTAAAAATTCCATAATAAAGTTTGAGTCTTCAAAAACGAATGAGTGTTAAAAAAGCCTTTGCTCATTTAAAAAAATCGCATTAAAACGTGTCGATCTCAAAATTGAAGGCATTATTTAGAAATCTGAGACAAAGTTTTTCTGAAGGAGCATTAATCTTTAGAATCCAAAAAAAATTATTCAAATACAACATCTTCCCGGCTCGAAAATGGTAGCTTTATGAGGTAAACTCTGGTGAAAATACATACGCGAGATATTCACGATGTTTTTTATCAGAAGTAAGTTTTATTTACAACTTAGTTTCCAGCTTCTTTTTCTTTGTCTCTTTCTTTTTCTATTATGTCGCCACGCTTCCTTATTTCAAAAGAAGATATAAATCTATTGAAAGTTTTTGTGAGTTTTGATATAATTAGCAAATATTTGTAGGTCATAGAAACCAACTTACAAAAATAAGAAAAGTAATCATGCCAGCAAAAGCATGGTAAAGCTAAATAGGAAAAACGGAAGTAAATGTACTTTGTTTTTGCGAAAAGCAAGAAAAGGAAACGAGATGGCAACAAAAAGAGAAAATTTTAGAAAAAAGTTTGATTGAACTTGGGTGAGACTATTTCATTTTCAGATGCTTCTAAATTAGCTTTTCATTAAATATGTTAGGTTTGTAGCAAACGTATCAATTTTTTCTAGATTCGATGGAAAGTTGTTTACGGAAAGGTTGGAGCAGTCTGTGGATATTAGAAATAAGAGGAGTAAGTCCTCTAGGCAGATCCGGCTTTATCATTATTGCCTTTGAGCACGGGAATTGAAGGTAATAATTTATTTCTTTCTAATCGATGTTTTTGCTTGGTAACTTAATTTTTTGCATAAAGTGAACTGAATTTTCTTTTTTATAGAAAGCAGAAATAGGGCCAGAGGACTGCTCATACACATCCAGAAATGGTGCTGAGCTACATTCGGGAAATTGTGCCTGGTGATATTGTCGCAGAGTTCAGAAAAGTAAGTAAAAACTACAGTTTTTTATAAAAATGTAAAAATTTTGTCACGTTTTGCCACTATCAATATGGGAAAAATGCTATGGGAATTGATATGCCATGAAACATACATGAAAACCATAAAATAATAGTATGAAACCACAGTATGATGAAATCTTCTATACAATATACCTACTATCTATGTCATAAACTTTGTAAGCATAGGTGGCGTATAATCAGCGTCTTGTCTATCCTAGATCGCAATCATGTCTAGAAAAACGTTTCTGAGAAAAATTGGCAACAATTTCGTTATTTCGAAAGTTTTTAAATTTTTAGCATCAAGTTTCTGATAAAACAGTTATGGGCAGGACTTGTCTAAAAATATATATTTTTATTTCAGGATACCTTTGAAGTGACACTGGACGTTTTTGTAGAGGTTATGGCGATTCCAAATTTGATAGTCTTCTAGATTTTTGTAATACAGTCAGATACTTTTTTAAAAAAGAAAAAAATTATTTGCAATGAAAGCTTTGTGGTTTATAATGTACCCCCTCAGAATGTTGGAAAGCGTCAAGTTTTTTATATGCCACATGTTTTTTCAATCTTCTCTTCACTTTCTTCTCATCTCTAATTCCATAATCACACTTCCTCACCGTTTTGTGGGCAATTTTTTTGCCAAATTTCATGACATCTTGAATTCGCACAGAACCCTAATTTTTGGAACATACTTATCAGTGTTTCAAACCATCCGTTGTTGAATATGCATGCCGCAAGACTCAGTGCTAGTGCTGTTTCTCTGGAGGAAGTAAATTGACCTTTTGGAGCAAGGTTCCACAAAAGATGGTTAAACGATCCGTTTGGGTTTTGTGTATGGCATTTCTTGCAACTATCTAAGAAGGCGGGGTTAGAGAGGCGTCTGAACAAGGGCATCATGACGTCAATCATTGCTTGTGTGAACGAGCGCTTGGTTGGTTTATATGTCACTTGTTACTTGGTACTGATCGTATTGTGGGTTCCCAGGGGTACTCTAATAATGTTTTAAAATCGCCCATGTAGCCTTCTCCATTAAAAATGGATCACTTTCATTGTCACGGATGGTTCTTCCATAAAAGTTTTGGATAGTGTCTCACTTCGTAAGTGTTAAGCTTCCCCTGCCGCATAACCCTTTTCCGTCAGATAACTTTTTACCTAAAATGTAGTTTTTTGTTTAACAAAATAATTACACGTTTTTTTTTTATCAGAAACCAAGCACCAGACCTAATTCCAAAAGTTTCTTAGCCATTGTCTAGATCTTCTTAGAAAGGTTGTTAGGTTTTAACGAACAAAAATTACTAAAACGAAGAAAAAACTAGTTGGTTGTTTATTGTTTTTACTACAAGATTTGTACGATGTAAGCGAAAAAGCCTTTAAACATTGCACAAATAGTGCGTAATAACACTTACTTACCTCAAATTGGCCTATATTCAAAGTAATGTAACAGTGAAAAATTGGGTACATTTCCGTAGTTCCAAAAGTTTCTAAATTTTTGGCATGTCTAGTTCTAAATTTCTAGTAAACTGGTTTCTTATAGAACACACATCGGTGGTTTTTCCACATTGCAGTAGTAAATTGGAGGCATAGTAAGAGGCGAGTAGGTTTTTGTATCACGAGCATCAACTAGGAAAAAAAAATAACAAAAAGGTGTGAAGCAATTTTCGAGGGCCAGACCCCATACTTTTTGTCACGTGGTTCATACACTCAGACTTCTTAATATTGATAAGCAGTCGGTATGGCCGTACTTTGTCCACTAATGAAAACAACAAACTATCCCTGTCTCCTATAAATGGTCAATATCTGATATTATGGGTTGAGATAGAGCGGTTATACATTTCCATTTTGGATGCTGATTCCATTCTCTACAGAGAACGAAAAATATTCCAGAAAGTACTTCCCAATTGTTAGAATAGAAAACCAAGATCTATCATATCAATCTATTTTTATAGTGCGGGAAAGTTCACAGTGGCTAGCATATAGCTTTTCCAACGTTATGCTGTCTGATAGCTCCAACAGCCTAAGAATTTATTCAGGCAAAATAAATCCAAGACCTTACTATACCTGGGCACTGCCATCATAATTTTGAAGGCATCTCTCTTCGTGCTCAAGAAACCAATCAACGTACTGGATTTCATCTATTTTCCCATCTTGCCGTTTTTTCTTGAATACAGTATCGACAACTTGAGATGTACTTTCTGCAGTTGCTGTTGTAACCCCTTTGGTACTTGTCCACCCTTTACTACTCCAAGTACCATCAAAAGAAGTTGGGATATCGATAGGCTCGTCACTAATATTCTTTCCAGAGATCATTTTTTCAAGTTTTTTCGCTTATTCTGCTGCCTCTGTTAATGACTTTTGGTAAACATCAAATATTTCTTTTTCTAAAAATTCAGTGTGCAGTGCAAATGAAGCACTATTCACAGGTCGCAAGAGACCTAAAACACTCGACAGAATGGCCCCTTCCGATCAGACGGAAAGCTAATGATGATTTGAGGTTAATTTCGAAAATTGCCCTTGCTTCCTACTTGTGCTAAAGGAAATTTCTTTTCTTTTCTGTAACTCCTGTGGCCAGTCCCGCATGATGAAATGTACTTTCTGACAAAGCTAATGTTTCCTTTTTGCAATGGCTGCATGCAGTATTCTCTGCTATAATATGAGAAAGAATATCCGTATCTATTATCCACAAACTACGATTTTTTATGGCAGAGGAGTCCAGAAAGTTACCGTCTGACAATTTATCTAAATCGGAGACATCAGACTCCTCTGAGTCACTTGATTCTACATCAAAACAATTTTTTTATCTTCTTATGGCTGGCCCAATATTTTAGCTGTCTGGATTTACCTTCATAATCGATTTTTAGCAGAAATGTTTGTATTTTTTCAAGATCTTTTCCGCTGACGTCTGAGATATTGGAAAATATTTCCTTGTATGTTCCATACCACAAACTTTTGTTGTACAGCAACAACCGTGGTTTTTTCGGAGAAGACATAGGTTTTCTTTCCGCTTTTATTCTCTTTCGTTTGTATTTCTTCTCAATAACAGTTTTTGTAATTTTCTCTCTACGTTCCATTTTCTTAATACGATACTACTATTAGTAGTAAATATTGCTTATTTTACTTTTTCTTATTAAACTTTAGAAAAAATAGTTTTAATGCAAAAATATTGAGAAATTGGAAAAAGAGAAATCTCATAACGTTTATTTATTTTTAGTGTTTCCATGACAACTATAAATTTCATATATAAGTAGAAACCATCCCACTATTTTTTTTATGATTAGCTAAAGATTAATTTTTTTACTACGATGAGTAATTGAGGTTGCCAGCCGTAATTTTTAGATAAAAAGATTATTCTGCGCAAATGTTGCCAATTTTTAATTTTCTTCTTGAAAAAAATATATCAAAACGTTAAGAATTGTTTGTAGAATTCATTTCCCAGAAAAAAAAATTAAAAAAAAAAAAGTTTTAAGACTTTGGACAATCTTTCAAAGCTTAGAAAAAACTTTTCTTACTCATGTGAAAAGTGTTTTGGAAAAATTCGTTTTTTGGCCAAAAATTTACATTGAAACTTATCACATGTTGCTTAATAAATCCCCTCATTAAAATTATTTTCCTACAAAAATCAGATGATATGAATCTGTGAGTCAAGATACAAAATACGTTACTACGTTTTAACAGACTTATAAGGTAGTTGTCGTATAATCACTATAAATTGTGATAAGGCGAAAACTTTAAAAAAATAAAGCAAAGTTTTGTGCC
The DNA here is from genome assembly GCA_025330745.1 of Cladonema radiatum. Lineage (NCBI taxonomy): Eukaryota > Metazoa > Cnidaria > Hydrozoa > Anthoathecata > Cladonematidae > Cladonema > Cladonema radiatum. The sequence continues at coordinate 10,759 of JANSTP010291809.1, read as the reverse complement.
TTGATTTTATTGGATAGAACTTAATTTATGAGATTATTAACTTAATTTGTATGAGAAATATAACAAATTTCGAAAAAAATTTACGATTTTACAATTTCTCGACAATTTGCCTTTCAGATTAACTCTTATTGAGAATACATTTCTAAGTAAATAGATTTAATTTTTCACGTTCCGTCGCCATGGTGATACATTTTTTTGTACAGATTTCTTTTGAATTAATAACGAAAGAAAATACGAGAATCAAATATGTTTTTTATAATTTTTCATATCAATGCTGAATATTAAAAGCTATTTAGTATTTTATACATCTGTGTCTGACTCTGTTATGACACAAATATGAACCTACTGGTCCAAATATCTTCAAAACTGTAAATCTTTTCAAAATAATTTCAATGGGATAATTTTCCCCGCTAAAACCTCGGTGTACTGGGACATTAAAAAAAAATCGAAAAAAATCGATTTTATATCAAACACTATCCTTAAGTCAAGCGAGCTCAAACTCATTTGCGGTATGCTTGACATTGCCGCTTTAAGTAAGATACTCAATGATTGTTTAGAAAGTGGAATTTTCTGAAAATAATGTTTTATTGCATCTGATCAGAAACAAAAACGAAGAATGAACTGTTTTCCAAGATATGAGTCTCAATAAAAGGTTGAACAATCTAGGTTGAATATACCGTCCAATCTAGAGGGTTCGCAATATCCCTTCAGATTTAGAAACCCTTCCATCCGCCTGCAACAAACTGTTGGTGAAAAATGAGATTGTTCAGATCACAAAGACTTGTCTGATCTTCCTTATATTAGCAAAGGGAGACCAGATTACAGCTCTCTTCCCAACTCCATTACATTCCATTAATGAGTCTCGATCTTGGTGAGTGCGCTTTGATAACACGGCAAGAGGTGGAGAGAATTGCCATCATTATTAGAGCGAGGGGAATAGAGTGGCTCTCTTCAATGATAGATTAATCAGAGAAGAGTATGCAAATAAATACTGCAAACAAAATGAGTTAAGTCCCTCGTCGATTCAAAAATATTTGCAATCCTTGATGAATTTTTAATGCTATATCCAATCCCATATAGCCAAAATCAACGGGGTAACTGTAATTGATGTCCATGCCATGGAACTAAAAATGTGTGGGTAGATTAAGTCCAATGATAAAAAATGAAAGATTGTGATTGAGCAAGACGGCAAAAGGAACTGGAAACTGTCGTTACACCTGATGATATTTCAAAGTTTTTGGATGACCCGGTGGCAAGGGAAGCAAGACGAATGCTGGATGAGTTCAAAGAGGGGTATGTTGCAGCACTGTCATGCGTCCAATATTTGCAATATTAGGAACTACCTTTATGTGGAAATGGAAATATCGAATTCCAATTGGTCAGGAGAGTTTAGTAACGCGATGATTGGAGAGTTCTCAAAGGCTTATCTCGATAAAGATGGCGACTCGTTTACAGTATTAAGCCCATATAACAGGTGGTTTGCCTTTGTTATTTGATTATTGGGCATAATGTCCCAATGTTTCAAGGATGTTTGCCTATTCTTCCATACGCTATACCTTCAGCATGCAAATATACTACCGACACAAACACACGCGTGTCTGCATCTTTATTATTATTGTATGTTACATTACTTCTTATTTCATAATTTTTGGCCGTCATAACTAGCCTTAAGGTTGGGGTGGGGACAAATTAAGGTTAATATTCCAATTGAAAATGCAGAGTGGCGATTTTGTGGTGATGCAGATTTACGATTCCTAAGCTAAAATATAACAAAATGATCTATACCTTCAATATTATACTGCACTAAATTATGGATATTCTAATTTGTTCGCTTGAATCACTATCGGAAGAATTCAACTTCCTCACAAATGTTTTTGTGGAAAATGCCTACAATCGAAAATTTATAATGAATGTCACAATGATTCGACGCTATCCTAAGGGGGCGTAGCGTAGTTGGTAGCGCATCGGGCAGCGAATTCAAAGGTTCGTTGAATCTAAGGGTTCCGAGTTCAAACCCACGCCTCGGTCGTCTAGCGAGCACAATATCTCTCCGCCAGGAAATGATTGTGAGCACATATGGGAGCATAATTATGCTAGGACCTAAGTCTGTAATGACGTTTATACAGGACCATCTTGGAAATCAGGCTCCTGCGCTGAAGGTGTTTCATCCCTGTCACCTTACAGTGGCTAAACTAAACTTACTTACTTACTTACTTACTTATCCTATTCTTTATTTTTTAACTTTTTGAAGTAATGAATTAATAGAAGAATAATTCATTGAATAGAGGTTTAAGTAAAATAAAGTGATATATATGATCTTCCAAAAACATATGAAAAAATTACCTGTTGCTTTACAAAGAGCTAAGAAAATAACTGAAGAGAAAAAATATTTTAAAAAACTCTTTATGTTGACAGTGATACTTTCACAGAACATGATTTGGACAATATAATTTTCAGGTCATTAGCTAATATTTGATGTGAGTATTCAGATGATTGTAAACATGAAAAATATTCGGCAAATATACTTATATAGGGTTGCCCAGATTTTAACTTTTAAGTATATACTGGGAATGCGCTCCATTATGTCATTTGATTTTTCTCAATATTTTGTGTTGTTCTTATGGAAACAGAACCCTGCATGAGTCGTCTAAAGTAGGCCCCCGTATAGATATATCAAGCTGTTTTAATGATTTTTGTGAAAAAATAATTAAAAGTCTTGGAAATTGTTTTTTCCAGTGCTGTCTTGTAGGCAAACAGCCTAATATTCCAAGACAGTACTCCTACAACGGAGCTACTAAATGCCTAAAACAGCTATTGTAAAAAATTTTAATGAAAAAAAAAGTATCAATCTACAGCACATAAGAGATTTTTTCATAGTTGTCTGGAGATTTGCAGTATCTCGGCTAGAGAGTTATTATTTCTTTAATAATTCGATTTGCTCGCTTCATGTGTTCACAATAAGTATATGCTCATTGTCAAATATTTTCCTTTTCTCAAAGTATTTTCTTGACTCTGCAGTTATGATAAGCCTACAAGGGAGATCTTCAAATAAAAATAAAAATCCTAACCATAATTGAGATCCACCTCATGGGTGGATGGGATAAAATATTGATTCTACTTTCCTAAAAGCATCTTCCTCGAAAAATTATTTTTTATATTTATCAAGAGTTAATTTCCGTAGCACACTAGCAATATCCCGAGCCCAAATATTTTATAATGTTACTTGCATAACCATTACAGTATTGTTTCTGGCAGGACTTCACTAGAAGCTTGCCAACAGTGTGTACTGTTAATAATGTACACATTGTACATAAATTTGTCTTAAACTAATTATTTAACAAAATTTTGTTATCAGGGCTAGAAAAATATTATATTTTATGGTGCACCGAAATTGGCTTGCCTAATTCTATGATAAAGTTGTGCACTTTCTGCGCTTCTAATTTGCATGAGAATTGAGTCTACTGAGCCTGCAGCAGAAAGGCCTCAAAGTTACTTTTGTTTGTTGTGTTATAGTTGCTTCAAAAGTTTTTTAAAAAATTACTTTTTACTGCTACTTTGGCTTGCACCACAAGCGGTTATATGAATGTTTTTGACTCCTTATTACTCAACTCTGGTGTCGTGTTACCTTACAAGGATTCAAGGAAATTAACGTCTACTCTGATTACCATAGTCTCTTCAAATGTCGCATCGACTCACATTAAACAGGATGTCACATATACACAGACGTTGTAAATTCGAACAATAATATTTCAGTAGCACTAAATTTCCTTCTTCTAAAAGAAATCCAAGGTACATGAGTGATGAGTGTTTGCACCGAACCACCTCATAGACTGTATAATAGCAAAATAAAAAAAAATATACAAAAACTTATTGGGAAAGTAATAAGCTTCATTCGTTTGGGAAGGGGCTGCACTGCGGCCCCGTATTTCCCTAGATTACACCCTGGCCAGTGCTATCTTGTAGGCAAATATCCTAATATTTCAAGGCAGCACTCCTACTAGGCTACTGTTAGTCTTTCAAGTCTGTCTTACGAATAATTTTTCCAGAAATTGCCTTATTTCTGGCTGTCTCATGGAAACCACTATTGAAACAAAATCTTTCAAATCTGTTTACAAATACTTCACATATTTTAATAGTAGTATAAGTTTTTCGTGTCTCTGTCACTCCATCTCAGTTTGAGGTAGCCTTGTAATTGTATCATTCTTTGAAAGTAATTTTGTTTCGATTTTCTTTATCTGCCACCACGTCTTTACTGATGTTGAATGATGTCGCTCCCAAACAACAAATTTCTTTTGGTTCCATAAGTATTTTACTTTCATCTTTTCTTTCATACAGCCCTTGCTCAAACAATTGTTTTTTCAATGATAGATGATGAATTGAGCGCAAGATTATGTGTAAAAGCTGTGGCTAAAGAGTGTCCTTCTTGAAGAATTGAAGAGTATCCAAGGGTATCTTTTGTTTAAACATCTCCTTTACTGTCAAATCGACTTTTTGTGCTGGATTGCTCTCCGTGTTTTCTTAACAATTTTCCATTGTCTGTCTAGGTGCAACCTTTCTGATTTCGATGAACTGTTAAAGATTTGATAGATTTGCAATTGGTTCTTCCCCTAGAATACAAATATTAACGAATAAGATAATTTCAAACTTAGCAAGAATATCAGGTATGAAACTTTTCTACCCAATAAGGCCTAGGCAGTGTTGAATAAACTATTTCATTAAAGCTGTAACGTCAGGCTAGGTCAAACGGGTAAGATAAATCTCAGAAACCAGGTCTTATTAGTGGCAGAGGCAAATATCAAAATCAAGAAAATTATCAATCAGATATTTTATATCCCTATTTAATGTTGTGTCTGCAAAAAATAGAAAAGAGACTTGAACAAGAATCAGGTTTGAATTTAAAAAAATAAAATGCATAAATTTTTGAGGAGCGCATATAATGAAGAAAATTCATTGAACTTTAGTTTTAGATATGCTTGTAACCTTGGTTATATTTTTTTAATACGGCGAAAATGGCTTCCTCCCTTTCAAGGTTGGCTGATCTTTCAGATATAGAGCAACAATGTAAGGGTGAATGCATTATAATGGAATGATAATATGTTTCTAAGAAATTTCTCTGGGCTTCGATCTTGAGGTTATTGATTACATTGATTTTCAGCAACATTGCATGGTTAAATGTTAACATGTGAAAGCGAAATATCTTTTCAACTTTTTTCACATTCTTGCTACTGTTCAAAAATTTTGATGACGTCATTACCTGGTCTTGTGAATTAATCAGGAGTTTTTTTCAAATTTTTGAAACACCAAATTGTATTTTATTGTTGGAGTAAGTTTAATCAATGATTTGACGCCAGAACTGATTGCTATTTGCTGACAATACACTATGAATTTACTAAAATTGATGACGCCACAGTTTGAACATTTTTGGCTGATACCTTTTCCTTGACTCATTTTTAGAGTCATATCTTTTCATAACGTTAATTCAGAATTAAATTCTGCCTCGATTGATGGATATATATGGTATAAGTTTTTTGAAAAAACCGCTCGTCACCAATCCAGGAAAGCGTTTGAGCACTTCTGCTGCATGAAAACCATCCTTGCAACATCGAAAGTGCTAGGAGTGAAGAAAATGAACATACAAATTTTACAATCAGCAAAAAACTGATACAAAGATCCTTATTGAAGATAAGAAGTTTTGATAACATAGAAATTAATGAAAGATATGCTTAAAATTTCTTACATAGTTTTCTGGAAAATAACTTTTATATATAATCCCACCTTCGTTATTATTTTCAGGAAAATTTAAATTAGCTATTGTATCAATTCCAAAGTGATATGATATATCGGTTTGAACTACCCTTGATATGTGCTGATAATTGTCAGCAAAACTTCTTGCTATGTTATCTATTATAGTTGCAGTTCTTTGGGTTATCTAGCATCGTTTCAAATAGCCAAGATATACTGCATGTCTTAGGAAAATAATAATCAGGAAAAAATCACTAACCATCTATTTGTTTCAAAAACTTTGATAAACTTGTAAAGATTATTGAAACATACAATGTTGAAAGGTTTAATGTCCATACCAGTTTGTGGTTTTCAATGCTATAACATTGTCATTCTCAAGGGTAGATTGAAAACATGTGTTGACGAATAGTACCGCTAATATGACTAATGTTTGTATTGTCGAGATCTATGTGACAAAGGCAAATACTTGAAGTTTACCTAAGTTTTGTTGGTTAGGAGAAATATCTAGCCACCTTTTGTACATTACCAAATTTAGATATAGGTTTTATTTGGGTTTTTTTAAGTAGTTTTTTTAAATGATTTTTTTATTAAGTGATTTAAGTTTTATTCCATGACAGGACAATTACCTCCCCCCGTATATTTTGTACCCTTGCCAGATATGTCTCATGGAAATCTTTTTTCTCCCTTTGAAATCTGCCCCCTTGAAGTTTACCCACCACTCAAAATTCTTTCTATGGTTATCCAATCATTATCGTTTCAAATAGTATTTTCTATATAAAAGTAAGTATTTCAGGCTGTCCTTACTAGCGACATTGCTATGTGATAGATTTTTGTCAGTACTTTTTCATAAAGAATAGAACAGTAAATAAAAAAAGAAGCCAAGACTGATGAGCAAGGTTCTTCTTTCTTCATGTTGTGACGAGAAAACAAAATAAATTTTTTGACGTCCACCCATTATATGCAGCCTAACCCATTCACCCCTCCCCTTGATAAGAGAAGAAAAAAACGCTATTTAATTTATTGAGGAACCAAATTTTGAGTATGAACAATTTTATCCTATATTGGATTTATATTTCAAGAAAAATTTCAAAGGTCACACAAATTGAATGCAACAAATAGTGATTTTCCAGAAATCCCTGTGGTTAAGAAATTTTTGTAGGATATAATTGTGCAGGTTTTGTCAAAACTTTCAAAAATTAATTTACCATGAAAATATATCCGATATTCTAATCTCTACAAAAAAATTTCAGAAATAAAGATCAGAGCCGAACGAGATGGGGGGCTGCAGCCCCCCCCCAGTTTTATCTAAAATTTATATTTTCAGACAGATTTTTTGCAATATTTTTGCTCAGCAAAATTTGAGTAGAAAGCATCATAATACAGAAAAAGAAGTAACAAAATAAAGGAGAAATGAAATCAACAAAGAATCTGACGAATTTATTCTATTCATACCTATTCTATTCTATTCTATTCTATTTATGCAAAGTCATACGTTCGTCACATTTTTTATATAGGAAAACAAACACTAGCGACACAGTTTTTTTATAAGGAACCAGTTTCTACGAAACCAGTAATGATTTTGAGTACTGATACTGAAAGTAAACGTTTTTCATTAAGCAACTTATAATTTCTTTCTATATATAAAAAGCACTTACTTTATTACTTACGTGTCAGGGACATTATTCCTCGGGAAAGAAGCATTATTAGGTCAAGTATTGACAGTAAAGTTAAGATTTACTCTTTTTCGGTATTGGGCATGATTTTAGATGATCTAAAAAATTGCTGCAATTTTCAGTATTGAAAGTTTGAACTAACTTTTCAGTACTGACCCCTGACTTTATTTGCTTATAAAAAAACGTGTATCTGTAAATTTGCTCTCAAAATCCTCTTGGAAAATTTCTTGTAGGATAGATTTAATGAGTAAAGTTTGGCACATCGAAGGAAAACATGCTAGCCACAGGCATTTGTTATTTTTACTGGAAATATTTTTTAGTATGAAAAATTAAAATGTAAAATTATAGTTGAAAAAGTTTTTTATTTATTCTCTAGTATTGGCAACTTCAACTTATTTAATGCTGCGTTTCCACTAGCACCGGATAGCTTTGGGGCGAACTAGTTTACTCGGATTCAAGTGGAAATACTCATCGGAGTGACTCCGATAGATAGATTTTATAGTAAACAACAATTAAAAATGACTCTCAAAAGATTTCAATATATTTTAAAAATATAATACATTAACGATTAATTTGGTAATTATTTCTTTCAAAATTTTCTAAAGTACACTAAAACATTTTATAAGAGCACTCAACCAAAAAATTAGTCATAACAATAATCAAGTACATCAATCCACTCCGCTACGCTCCGATAGATAAGTGGAAACAGACACGCTATCCAGTATAATTTTCACTCCGCTCGGAAGCTATCCATTACTAGTGGAAACGCAGCATAAATATTGAACTGGTGCAATAAAGTTTCTTAGAACTTTCTATTTTTTGCTAATTCGAAACGTTCATTATTTTAAGTTCTTCAGTTAGTTTCTTTTAAAACAAACGTGCATGCACGTTAAGATGTGACTAAAACTTTAACTTGCTTAACAAAAGTTGTTATTAATAATTTAAAACACAAAATGCAAATAAGTACCATGCAATTGAAAAGTAAGCAATGAAGTAACTAAACTTATTTATTGCCTGTCTATTTATGATTGACCTAAAACTTTGAAAATGTATTTCACAGTTTTATTTTTTCTCCTTTTTCCTCAAAGGTTTTTCTTCTTTTTCCTCAAAGTGTTCTCGTCTTAACTACTGATATTTGCAATTAACAGTCAGAAGGCCCGTCAAAGCGGTGGGTAACCCAGTTCATGGCAAATTTTCTTTTTCGTTTTTTCGCCCTGTCACTCCGCACTCTCAACTGTACAAATGGATTTGGCACGCTTGGTTAATCTTTTATTCACCGTTTACTGGGAGTTTCTAGTGAGCTGATGAGTTAACTAAATAAAAATCGCCGCAAACAGTTTTGGTAAGGAAATACCTAGATTGACAACATTCTCTGCTGTATCGTCATTATTATCAAATGTTCTTTATGTTCTTGTTGTTTTTTACCCTTGGAAAAAAGATGTATTGGAAAAGTTTTAACTTCTTTCTTACTGCTTTTTTGTGACTGTATTTTACATGACGGACATAAGAATGTTATCAAGCTGCGTCATGGACCTTTTTTTTCTTATTAGAGAAACATTTTCCACTTAGTTACTGCAGCATAAGTTTTCGGGCTCTATTTCATTTTTCGGGCAGATATTCCTCAGCCCCCATGACTTTTTTTCTCCTGTTGGCCTATGATGATTGTTTCCTCTCCCATTTCCTTTTTAGAGAAAACTTTACTATATAAGACTGGGTTTCACCATCTCAGAAGCTAATAAAGGAATGATTTTTTCATTGACATACATTTATGCGTTCAATAGAGCTTTGACCAAAAAAGAGAAATAAATTTTGAACTAAAATGTGGAGACAATTTTTCCTGAAAAACAATTCACAACTTTATGATAAACAATAGACAATTTTACATCCTGAAAAGTCATAGGTACAGTACTATGCATTGACATTAAAGGGTAGGGGAGGAAAGGGTTTATTTGTTATCGCAAAAATAGTGTTAAGCAAGACAGGATAGAGTTTGACTACAGAGATGTTAATAATACTTTCTCGTCTCCATTGTCTAGTAGGGTGAACAGGTGGAAAGTGTACAAACTATTCAAACTTTTGAATTGCCAGACAGCGCAGGCTGCTATTAAAAATGGGCTATTCTTTTTGAACTCTGTGTACACACGCTAGACGTATGACTTTCTGGGAATTGTTTACCCCTGAAAAAGGTGAGAAAACTGGGTCAAGCTGTCTGGAAATTGCCCTTATTTTCCTAAGATATTTCATCTTTTTTGCAAAACAGAGAGGAAAAATTCATCGGTCACAAAGTCATACCAGCAAAAAACACTAAAATTTGAGCGAAACAGACAGATTGGAATTCAGTTTTCTACCCTTTAAAAACTTTACCCCCCCCCCAAAAAAAAAAAAAAAAATACCATCAATATATTGGTATGGGGTTCGAAAAGCACAGGACAATAAACTCTAGTACGCTGTAAGAGTGGATGACGTTCATTCTGAAATAATTACCATTTCAACAATTTTTCCACTCTCAAAAAGATAAGGAAATAATTGCAGAAGCAAGTCCTCATCTTGCGTTCTTTTAATATAGGGGTACCTTTTTGGCTATACTTTAATCGCATTTTACTCATCCAATGACATCTCGCAGTGTTTCTGTGGATAGCTCTTCCAAGACAGTCACTGCATCTACAATGTACATGTTCTGAGGAATATTAGTCACAGAAACAAAGAAAACCTCTCTGCCAAAGGCCTTCTGACAGCATTGACAAATGATAACAGGAATGATGAAGAACAGCTTTAGTTATGAATATAAGAATGCTTGTGATGATTCGTGAACAAGGCGTACTCTATAACAGGCCATTCCGTCGCGTGCCTCCAGTTTCAAACTGGAGGCCATCGATTTCAACTTTCATTTTAGCAAAATGGCCGTGGTGGACGGTCGATGTGTTAGTTTTATAAAAAGAAGATTAGAATTAGATGTTTGTTGTCTATGGACGAAGATTAATTTCATTATTTGGAATGCATAGCTGCTATTTTATTGCATTATATGAGTTTTATCATGTCAAAAGTTGTCTGGAAAAGCTAGCTTTGCCTGAATTCCAGAGTATACTACCTTACTACCTAGCTGATCTAAATAGCTTATGACGTTGATGCTGCTGATGTATTACCGTTTTTTTCTAAGAGTTCCATTATAGGAGATAGGAGCAGACCATGTACAGAACATAGATGGACAGCAGAAATAAAATTGCATGTTCCAAAGCTCTTCGATGAGTTTTTGCTCCCAGGGGAAATCTTTCCTTTTAATAATGGGGCATAATATTCAGAGCGAAAAATCAATGAGGCAGAGGAAAATAGCAAACAAAACTACT
>JANSTP010291587.1:0-18063 GCA_025330745.1 Cladonema radiatum | reverse complement strand
GGTCACGATTTTAAGAGAACTCTCAATTAGCGAATAGTAAATTGGAAAGACTCATTTTTATTTCCTTATTATTTTATTAGCTACATTCATTTCATTGCAATTTGTATAACATTTACTATGTTGCAAATATAAAACATTACTACTCTAAGATTTTAAGCCACCTTATTTTATTAAATTTAATTTGAGGGAAAAATCCGATTTCTGATCATAGGTAAGTTCATGCGGTAATAAAAAGCACACTAGGATGGAGTTGAATAAAGACCGAATCCCGCTTCAAAAATGTTAATTTATGAAATTATTGTATGTAGATAACATGACCATCTTAAACCATCTTGTTTTAGATAACCTCATCGTCAAGTAGTTTAGGTATGACATTGTTGCTCCTACTTTCGTCTTGAAAATTAAGACGTTTCCAACATTCATTAACCTGCCATGGCAGTCTTGAGGGCAGCAAGTGATTTGGGAAAGTAAAAACATAGCTCAAGATATTTTCCACTGAAAACATCTGAAACATAATATACCAAAAGGTACGTACTTTCATAAGATACCAGTATAAAATAATACCAGTCAAGTTATGTCTTTCAATTTTTAATTCAGTTGTGTGTAGATGCGAATCGATGAATTCCATGAATCGATGTTTAAGTTTTGAGATATTCGTCTTTCAAATGTGCTTTTTAAGACTGCCATTAATCCTATTTGGCCTGGGGAGGAGTGGGGGTAAATTTACCCCCTGTCAAACCTTTTTAAGTTACTTCCGTTCTAGTTGATTTTGATATTTGGTGACTTTTAGTATAATTTCATGGGAAATAAAATAGTGTAAAAGTTTTTAAAAATTTTTGAATTCTTGACCCAAAACAGGGGGTTTTAATTCAGAGGGTAACACAGTTTTTGAAAGAAAACGTATGAAGAAAGGCTCAATTTTTGCATTTTTTTCGATTGAAGATATAGGTCTAGTGTAGAAATAGATGAATTTCGGTTTAAGAGGGGGGTCAAAAAACCTGTTTTTCCCGTTTTTTGCCCGTTTTCGAGGTAGCAGAGACAGGAAACAATGAAATCATGGCATCATCACTTTTGGGATACCTTTGGGTATATCTTTTGTTATTTTTGCAATTATCTTATGTTGGTCTAGCATCATGTAAAGAATTATGCTTTTTAGACCACTAATTTTCTAGATATTTGGTAACGAAGATTTAACCAGTAGTCCGAAATTGTCAAACTACCGTTATATTAGTTCCAGCCCCATATCTTCTGGAATTAGGCTGGGTAGCAGCTAATTTTTTCATTTTTTGATAATTTCCAACCTATATTGAAATACATTGAAATACAAAAAATTGGCTACCCGGGATAAAATCAGTGATGATGTCGTCATAATGGGAAGCCCCCGGACAATATTTTTTCTTCATTTTTAAAAAGTATTTATAAAGTTCAGAGGATGTTTGGTTTCTGAGAAAAGTAGAGGTGGTGGGGGGTGTAAATTTTCTTCCCCACGTCGGGCCGAATGACCCCCACAGCACCCCAGGTCAACATTGCGTTGACTGAAAAATGTGAAAACATATGCTAAATTAAGATCGGCAAAATGACTTCGCGAAAAATAGGAATCTGTCAACCTATCTCAGGAACAAGGCTGTCGGAAAGTAAGAACAAATTACAGAATATGAAAAATTGGTGCTGATTCCCAGTCATGATTTTTTTTTTCAGGCTTCAATTTTAATTTTTTCTATTATTAAAGCTTTTGTTTGTATTATTTCGTTAGTTGTTATATCCAAACGCAACTTATACTTATTCCTTCGTTCGATTTTCAGGCACAAGCGAAAAAATCAAATTCCTTTATTCCTAATTCAACCGACTTCACTCTAATCACTTAAACTATTAGTAACACTTAAAACACTCCTTTAAATCTGCTGGCATTAAGTTAAATGTTTGATTTTCGATCAGCATCATTCTTCATCTATCGATGCCTATTACATTGTGGAGAAAAATTAGAGAAAAAGATTTCTAGGAATAAATGCTTCTTAGTTTTTAGAGCAAACTTTGTAGACATGTCACTTACTAAAGTGTAATTATAATAATTTAATTATTTCAAAATTAAATATTTATAATGCAGCTTCTATGGTATTGCTAATTTATTGTATTGTTATTAGTTGTTCTATAAGATATCGGCATCATCGAAAATGATCACGTAGTCGAAGTTCAACGGCAACATCTCGTTGCTGAGTTTATTGGTGCTACCGCCAAAAAAACTGAAGAAGTCATAAAATTGGCAGAAGGTGGTGTACTTTTCATCGACGAAGCTTATAGGCGGAATGTGGAAGGTAAAGACTTCGGAAACAAAGCTGTCGAGACATTGATGGCAAAAATGCTTCGGCACCCTGATGGTGTTACTAAAAACCCAATTTTCATTTTAGCAGGGTATGGAAAGGAAATGGAAGCTTTCCTGTCCATGAATTCAGGCCTTGCACGGCGCCTGCAAAATGTCTTCAGCTTTGAAGACTTCAAACGAGCTGAACTCGCGGAAATTACGAAGAATTTAATGCTTGAGAAGTATTTGATCATCCCTCATGGCATCGAAGGTATTCTTTCCGAATGTTTCTCGAAAGTACCCATGAGCCACCGTTCAAGATGGAATGGTGGTATGTGTAAAGTCTTACAAAAGAATATCATCATTTAGCAGGTCAAGAGACTTGATATAAATGCCCTCTTATCGGACTTGCAAAGAGTTGTAATCACAGATTTTCAAAATGGCATCAAATCTTTTCTAGAAGGTATTTCAATCAAAGAGAATCGCGCCGATAAAACTACGCAGTTTCCGGAGGAGGGTTATGTGGCGAGAAATTACCCCAACGGAAAAGTTCCGGGAGTGATACTTCATATTCCTGGAGTAGGACAGGTTTTCTCTTCCCCTTAGTTCCCCTTATCTCCAGGGGTTTTTTTATGTATATATTTTTTCAGCAAAAAAGAAAAATATTTTATTTGTTTTTCAAGATTTTATATCAGTCTTACATAGCAAAGTTTTAATTGTTAATTTTACCATAGCAGATTTATTAGGTTTATAGTTTTTAAGTTAACCCAAAATTTTATTGAGCAGCGATCAACTGAGGTTCTTCGCCTGATGTACTGCTTTTTTATCGATATAGGATAACTTATTTGTTTGTTATTTATTTAATTCCATTAGGCATCTAACTTTATTGCCTCTATGTTTGGGTTGGGTTTAAGTTTAGGTATATTCCGCGGGAATTTTTATTACATCAACTGAAAGATGCCTACTTGACTTTATATGTTTCACATAATTCCTTTTTCTTGTGGAGTTATCTACTTTCAAACTTTTCAAACTTGGCTGGTTCTGGGGTGATTTTGGCTCTTTGTGGGTGGTTTTGGCTGGTGGCATAACTTAGCACCATCCGAAGTTTTCTACTTTTATGTGGTGGTGGTGATATACAAATAATATAAACTTAAATTTATATGCTTTTTGATACAAAGAATCGTCTTGTGGAAGTAAATATTCATATTTACCAATTTAGAATTTAATATTTTCAATATTTATTGGTAAATTTCATATAACCACATACTTTATGTAAACAACGCAGGCGTTGGGAATATCGCAAATCTCACGCTTAGCCAATCAGTTGTCGTTCTTGTTTTTGCTATATCATCCACTGTACAAAATCATAGCATAAGTTACTGATCCAAAAGAAAAGTAAAATTCTTTTTTAATACTTTTTAAATACTTCTTGATTCAAAATCTGTGGTCCTTGAAGCCATGTCACAGGTATGGAAAAATAATTTTGCATCTAGTTGTGATTAACTGGATGAAGGATATGCTCTTGAAATATTTTTCTATTGTTAGTGCCATTGCTGTGAACATGTTAATTTTTTGATAGAGGTTGACCATTGTTATCTTTTATCTGCAAATCAATCTAAAAAAGGTCAATGTTAAAGGTTTTTAATTTTAAGGCCATTCCTACCATGTGTCTGAAGTCCCTCTGTTCGACGGTAATAGTTTACCGACGACGCTTTTTACGCCAGCCCTAATACGCCTTCTGTCATTTTCTGAAGAACGACGTTTAGGGCTATAAGTTTCGCCTCTGAAGAAAAGAGGAAGCTTTCAGATTTTTTCCGTGCTTTGAATGCAGCAAGCCGTTGAACAGCGAGAACGAGGGTGGCATGGGGCATAGCTCCTTGTCGCCCATAGTCAAGCCCTCAAGGCACCTATTTAGAGCTTCATTTTAAGGAAATTTAATGCTCTTTCTAATGAGACGTAGATCAACCTCTGGGAGGCCATATTTGCAGAGATACAGCAAGTTTTTTTTGTTTTTTTTTTAAAAAAATCTTCAAATATTCCTATTTTTCTGAGATTGTGGCATGTTTAAAGGGTTAATAATTCCCGAATAAAGCGTCGCTCAAATTATTTTTTGGTATGTAAGCGATGGATGGAAATTATTTGAGAGTCGGAGAAAATCGAATTTCTCGAATTCTACCCTAATAACTCGCAGAATGCTGTCACAAATATTTCTTCCATGAACAAAAATTTGCATTCTATAAAACCTGTCTTGTAACATTTTAAAAGTTCATAAATATTCCAGCCAAAGCTACCTTGAAATTAATGCTTTTTCATTTTGTGAGGGTGGGGGTGTGGGGTGAATACTTAATATAGTTAATACATTTGCATGAAATTTGGACTGCAGGCACAAAAATTAATTTGGAATATAATGACATAAAGAAAATGCTTTAACTCGGACCCAATCCCTTGTGATGGCGTCATCATTTCACCATGGTAGGACGTTTTTTTAAATTCTCGCTAATACTTCCTGATATATCTGACAATTTCAATTTGATATTAGGTTTTGTAACTTATTTTGTTAGAATATATTATGAACTGACCATAGAGTTAGTGCGAATATCCAGAGTGCTGGATACAGTTTTTCTGCACTGGAAAAACTAAACCCGTTTTTTCTGGCTTGTACTGCAAAAAACATACAAACAGTGAAGTTTTAACATAAATAGCAACACTTCTAACTGGAAATAGATGATTTTTAAGAACTAAATTTGGTTGTTTTCTAATATATCTACGACTTATAAGAGATCAGTACGTCAATAACACATCACATCAGTATTTCACAAAATATCTGGAAATTTAATATTTTCAAATTTTTCATAAGAGTTTGACCATAGTTTACCGTACAAAGAACGAGGCTTCATTTTTCTCGAATATTCAGCACTTTAGATGTACCTGTTAACTCTATGGCATAGAGTAATATTTTAATTAACCAAGGCGAGGGCATGGTTGATAGAGGAAGAAATATTCTCTGTAGCCAACTCTCTCAAAAAAAAACTTTCAAAGACTGTCCAGATGAGAGATTGCTGACAGTTCAATTTTAATGGTTACACAGAAACAGATGTTATTTTTAACGCATGGGGAAAGGTAGCCGACAAGTTAGACTTTGCTGTATATAGAAAGAATTTGTCTGCTACAAATTTGATTATTTGATTATTACTTGATTAATCATATGCTACAAATAACCATGTCCCAATAATTTTGTGGTCTGGAGGGGGTCAGGGCCCGTTTTGTTATTTTTGACCGTTTCTTTAAATCCTGATTACCCAAATAGTTCCGTGCGAAGAAAGGTCAGTCAGGTGAACCAGTTGCAAAAAAGACAAAAAAAGGAATACAGGAACTGATAAGAAGAAAAATCTAGCTCAAGAAAATCTAATGGACAAGATGAAAATGTTGCTGATATATTGATTAACTTAACTTATATAGAACAAGTTCGCCGGCCAAGGAATTTTTCAACGTACCATATTTGTTTCTATCACGGAATGGTGGAAGATTTGACGGTGAAAGCATTAGTAGAAGCATTAAATGACAGGTTTAAAAAAGGAGATGTTATCAAGAAAGGACAAATTACAACAAACACTATACATAAAAGTACAATGATTGTTTTGAGAGAATGAGACACTGATCACTATGATGAAGTTGCAGTTTTGATGGGCCATGACATCAAAACTGCTGAAAGTTGCTACGAATTGATTGAAAGGCAAAACAATCAACGGCAGGGTCATTAGCAGTGACTAACGTTTATTATCCAGATGATTCAAATATTGTAGAAGATGTGTCTACAAACTCAGTCTAAAAAAATGATATTGAGAATAAGGAATTGAATGAATTCCACAAACCAAAAAGACAAAGGATTGACATTGACCAAACAATATTGGGTCATCAAATTGAAACAATGGCATGAAGTCACACTGTGTTTAGAATAACACTAGTAAAGCTTTGGACAACTGTTTTGCAGAAATCAAATGTTTAAATTCTATAGCAACAACTTAATTTTTTATATTGATTAGTTAATATAATTATTATTTTTTGAGTCCTGAAACGGACACATCAATGAGAGAGTAAATAACTTTTTGGCGGTATTTTATTATATTTTTGTTTCACTATACTTTTACGTTTCGATAAAATCTATGAGATGCTTGTAAAAACCATAACTATATGATAGAATCTTTAAACATACATAGGTATTGAAAGCTTATATGTTTAGTAAAATTGAGTAATAAAACTTTTGAATAAAAAAATATGATTTCTAGTTCAATTCAACAAAATTACTCGGTCTTTCAGAGTACACCATGGTGACCTAAAGCTACTAAATAGGTCTAGAGGGACTTTTTAGCTTAGTAATAGCATGGGAAATAGTATATTGCAAATAGAAATGATTTTTTCATATCTTGCTGTTTTAAGCACAACATATTTAGGTTATAATTCATTGAAAAACTGACATAAAATAGTTCATACTTCACTCACAATATATGGTTTTTCACAGTTCTTGCACTAAAGAAAAATCAAATTTTCCTGTCTTGCTAAAAATTATTCAAGAGCACACCAATATATTTTTTTTAAACTTTCCAAGCAGCGAGCATTCGTAAATGCTCATGTATTTTTGTATAATTATAAATATTTTTCTTTTCTGAAATTATCAAATAAAAGATAAGCCAATACTAGCATTATTTTTAATCTCGGCACTTCATTATGTCTATTAAAATGCAAAGCAGAGATAGAACCAGAAAATCAGACTGGTAGCCGAGTTTATATTTTTAAACATTATTTTTTGTCTGTAGCTGTTGTTACAATGAGAATAGAAATATAATTTTTAATTTTCTGTTGCTTAGCTTATACATGTACATAGTTTCAAGCATGGGAGATATAGTTCTTAGATAATTTTACAAAAGAATGGTAATAGAGACTGCCGAGTTGAAAAATGTCTTTCAATTTTTTAGGGCATAGCTGTTGCAGAACATTAGATTTAATACAAGTAGCGGAATTTTGCTGCATCGTTTTTCACTTAATAAATAGTTATTCCAATAACCTATATACAAAGTAGACATTGAAAGTACATCCGTTCATCAGCATCGGTAGCAGAATTAACGGATTTACTGATTGAAAAATTGAATGCCTCTACTCATGTAAGTGGGAGTATTGAAGAAAACAAAAGGGATCAAGCTAAATCTAAACTTTGGTTTTTAATGAGAAAGGGTGGAGTTACAGCCTCAAAACATCATGATGTATACACAAAGGTTCTATTGCCCGATCAACTGGGTTTGTGAAACCAAAGACCGCACCTTTAGTAGACAGAATTCTGAATCCAAGTAAACCTTTTTCAAATGCAGCAGTAAAGTGGGGAAATGAACATGAAGAAGATGCCATGAAGACCTTCTATGCTATTTCATTGCAGGATCATCATGATTTCAAAGTTGAAAAGTGTGGTTTGCATGTATATCAAGAGTCATCCTATATTGCAGCTTCCCCAAATGGCTTTATAAGTTGTAAGTGCCATGGACGAATTCCCATAGAAATTAAATGTTCCTACAATTTAAGGATAGTGTCTGGGGTAAAAACAAATAAAATCGAAAATTTTTCTTTGAGCTCAATAGGTTTCACCATAGACAAAGATCAAAAATTAAGCATCATCTTTCAATATTTTTGTGTAGTTTCCTCATAAATATGATACTAAATATTTTTAATGTTCTTTCGTAACTATGGTAACACTGATCTCATCTAATTATTTCAATGAAGAAATTTTTTCACAAATTATTTCTCTACATTGGCTAATTATGCAATATCTGTTATGCTTTCAAAAACAGAAAAAGGTTATTTGATATAAAAAAAAAAACATAAAAAACATATACGAAGTAACTGTTTTAGTAATTTTTCGATAGTAAAAATAAATCAATAAAAAGTACATGAAGATGCCTCGCCTTCTTCACAAAAACCATATTGTAGCCAAAATAAAAGCCAACGAATTCTGGAAGACGTAAGAGACTTGGATATTGTGAGACAGGAACTGATAAAAGAGTTTGAAAAAATCGGGTGAGCAATTTCTCTTTCAGAATTGTGGATTATTTTATAGTGCTAAACTATAGACATAAATTTCTTCTGCTTGATAAAATTTAGATATGATGCGGAAACTTTTTTGTCTGACGTGGATAATAGTGTTGAAATCAGAAGACAAAGTAAATAGGCAAAACAAATTAGATACTCGCACTACATGATTTGGGCTGTTATGTTGCGAAAACGGGAGATTGGTTTCAAGAGCGAAAATGATAAACCAGAGTATTCATATCCACCTATAGTTCTGGAATATTTGAGATCATTGGTTCCTGATGAAATTAAAGGACAGATATGGCCGGACGCATACCAAGTTTCCCTAGAAGAGTTTTGTGAAAGTTTACAAATTCCAGAGCTCACACAAGATAGCTAGTGTATATACATATTTACGTTTTACAAACTCGTTTTAGTGTATTTATTTTCCATGAAAGAAACTAGATTTGTAATCTCTTTGAAAAGCATCAACTGACTTGTTCTTCTTTCTACGAATTTCTTTCAGTCGGCGTTTCCTGTAATCGCCACTTTGTCAGCTGATTTTATTCTCGTTGAATCAATTAGCCTGAAAAGTTTTCTCGAGCACAATGAAATATCCAATGTGCACGCATTCATTATACTTTCCATTGTCCAAATAAAACTGCTGTTATACAAACAAATACTTATTCTCATAGCAAGATCAATATCATTCGAGGAACAAAAATCTTCTTTTGGTGCCAAGCCCAATAGCACATGGTGGTAAGATTCATTAGCGTTGGAGCTAACAATGTTTTTGCACGTTTCCAGGAATGATTCACTTCCTAACTTGTCAAACACCGGTTGAATAATCGTTTGGATGGAGGATGGGATTGGGTTTTTCACTGGAACGTAAGTATTTTTCCCTGAAGCTAAATCAGACTGGTACTTGCACCAAGATGAAAATCCGACAGGGCAATCATCGTGTTGAGGGTTTTCGTTTGTGCTGCAGTAATGTTTTAGTGCTGCCCTAACTCCTCTTGCCATAGCTTTTGTATCTCCTTTGTTCTGACGCAACACATGGCTATAAATGCTTTGAAAAACATTGCTTCTTGCATTTGTTAATCTTTTCAGTCCATTGATCGTTTTCCCGTCGGATAACTTTTTTCCTGAATAGAACAGAGAAGTCATGTAATACCAAAATAACAGTAAAATCAAGCAGATGACAAGTTGAAAAGTTGACAATCATATACTGACAAAATTGAAAAACGCAGTAATGATAATTGTACTTTACCCTTATAGTCACGAACAATAGAAGGAAGCTGTTTTTCCATTCTTTTACTAACATGTCCTATGTCTTCTTCCTTTTGTATGAGCTTTGTTAGTCCATATATGTTCATTGTGCAAAGTTCTCTATATGCCGAGCTATCCCCGTCACCAATAAATTGATCATAATATAAACTGTACTGGCTTAATGACCTTTCATAAATTTCGATCACAGCTGCCTTTTCCATGGCCTGATAATAAAAAGTATAATCAAAGTTTTTGTTACTCTGATATCTATGGTCAACTCAACTAAACTTAGACCAAACAGTCAGACACCACTACGTAGTAAAAAGAGCAATTTATGAGATGATTAGACAACTGATGTTTAACTGCAAATCGAATTCTTTTACCGCAAAACAAAAATAAAAGAACAGGAGAAACAGTTTACAAAAGGAAAGTAATTAACCAAGAAGCGTGGACTAGCCGTATGATTCAAACTGCAAGTTATTTCATGTTTTATAAACCATTCCATGTATTTCATCGATGAAATCTCTTTACAATCACGCTGTGATTGCTTTGTTGAGCATTCCCTGCATTACATAGTTTTATGTACACAATCTATTATTTTACTGTTGTCTTGTGAAATAGCAGCTACGACCCCTTCCTTTGCTTACCATCCACGGCTGTTCCAACTACAATCAAAGCTTAGACCTGTTTTGGCAAACTGTTCTCCAGTTTTGTTTTTGTGTAACTCATGCGCTGCTTCTGCCATATTACGTGGAGCAACAGTTTTGCATTTTTCCAACAATAACTTTGTATTATTTGTCCATCTGTCTTTCGACAGTGGTGGTCCCAATTTAAATAAAGAAAAAAGTTTTATAGCAGCACTTCTACCTTTGCCCATTACTCTCATACACAGAGTTGACGCCATATTTATTTGATATGAAGTTTTCTCTGAAACCCTGAGGGTGCTAAAAAACCATTTCCATAATTTTCACATGAACTTTCGCAGACAAAAATAATCTTTGTACCAAGCGCTTGCCGGAAATTTTTATCCTCGCATATTTTCATTTTCTTGGAGCATTTTTTAAACACCAAATGATCCTCTAATGCAGAAAACATTGATTGCAAGTTTATAATGACATTTCTGTCTATTTCTTCTTGTTTTATCTCTTCGTCACTACTGTCACTTTCACACTGAAATTCGGTATCTTTCCCAGGAAGTATTATTTTCCTCCTATGTATAAACTGTTCTGGTTCCTCATCCCATATTTCATTTATGCACGAATACCAAGATGCGTTTGTGTTATATTGAGACAATTTCTTTTTACATTCATTGGACATCTTCTTACCAGCAACTTTCTTTGACCTTTTTAGATTTTTCTTTTTCCCTTCTAACGGCTTCTTCGTAGTCTTAAAGCGACCCATTAATATTATTACTATTTCATAACTCTATGATATTTTTTTTCGAGTACTGTATTTATATAAAAGTAAGCTGGGAAGAAAATCTCAAAATATTTCTCATTTCATAATTTCATAATAACACAATAAAAATAATTGTCTATTTAAAAATATTACATTGATGAGCTCTCTTTCCACATGGCTTCAATTATTTCTTTCAAGTTCACTATGTAAATATGAGTTACGTAAAATAAATTATTTTGCATAATTAACTCTCTTTACAGAACATTAAAAAATTAATAATGTTATAACTTGATAACGATTTTTTAATCACCGAGCCCCATTCAAATCATAGTAAGTCCCCTTGGCATGTTGGCACGTCATGGAATAAATTGCTTTTAACTCTGCTATGATCGGTTAGTGCTTCTTTGCCACATTTTTAAGAATAAATTATTTCTTTTTCTAATTATGTTGCTTTTACTTCGGAAAATACGAATGAAAGTAGCTTTTATAAAACTTTTGCCATAGCAACGTAAAAAAATGCACAATTAAAAAAAATGAGGAAAACCTTTGTCGGCATGTGAGTAGAAATTAAGCCCATATAAAAATATTTGAAAAAAAAAATCAATGGAGGGGACTTATCGTTTAAAAAGCAAAACAAGGAAATTGCAATTTTCTAAAATGTTCCTGTAAATTTTATTACGAAACTCATGTAATCTAAAATAGAATTTTATAAGCTTTCAGAATATATATATTTTTACCAACAAAACTTTTTTCATTTATGTAATTCATCAGGAGCCCAAACACTATTCTTAAGGGATGTTGAAAAAATTGCAAATGGATTAAAACAATGTAAACTTTTAACCAATTTAGATGGCAAAATTATGTTGAATTGCTCGCAGAAATACTACACTCAAATACAGTCACAAATGGTTATAACAAATACTTCTCAATCCATATCTATTGTGTGGACTCCATATGACACATTTATTGGATATATAAAATTTGATAAAAATCACTAGGAAAAGGTAAAAAAAAAAAAAAAATTTAGAAATTTTCTTTAAATCATACATTTGCCCTATATTGGTGAAGCTTGGTTTCATTTTCAATGTGAAAACATTATTAAAAATAATTTGGATCCTGAAAACGCATGGGTTTGTTCGAGTTGCCTCATGTCAACAGCAAATATTTAATACACACTTTTTTGATAAAATAATAGTTTTTGCAGGTGCCATAAGCCCAGTATATATTACTTGTCATTTGTAAATATTTACTATGTTCATGAAAAAAAATGTTTCTACTATCATTATTAGCATTAAATTACTGAGTAGTATCAAATACCTGAAGGGAAGAAATTTTTGCAGCAATTTAGTTTAGCAGGCTACCAGAAATATCTTTTTTGGTGGGAATTTAATTTTGCCATTGGTGGAATACATCAAATCTGGCAGGAATGTAATTTTGCTGCTTTGAGCGAAAACAGTGAGATACAAAAAAATTTGTTCCCGTGAAAATTTCTTCCTTTAAGTTGTCCAAAATTTGAACACTGCTTTCCATGCATATTTAACAAAAGTTAAATTTGTATCAAAACAAAAAACTCGATAAAAATGCAACTCCGAATAAAGAAATAAAACATTTTCTAACAATATCAATCCTCTAACATACTAAGATGCTAGAGGTCTTTTTAAATTTGTCAAACCACCACAAACAGTCAGGATATTGTTCATGATTGGTAAATATAGTAAAGACTAATTATGCTTAAGTATGCGAAAATCTTTCATTCTCCCAATTGCTTGCTCTACATAAATTCTTACGTTTGCAATGTTTGATGTTTCATTAAACATCTTTTGGTAACATTACCTTTTGCAGAACTTGGTGGTATACTGAGAGAGCATTGTTTCATAGCAAGATCAGTTTTTATTTTAAAACCTCTGTCTGCCATAACTTGATCATATGGTTCAAGAATATCCAAGAAACCACTATCTCGAATGATATGAATATCAGAAGCCCTTCCACCATACATTGGTGAAAGCCACGAAGCTGCACCGTTTGGTGTTATTGCTATTAAAAAGATAACTGTGCAATGAGATTTATAATCACTCCACAAACAAGCTTGAATATCCAATGAATCAATAATTGTCCTTACATTTGGAAATAATTTTCTAAAACATGCAGGTAATGTAGATCGAATTCGGTTTCTTGATAGCCATATGATCAGCGGTTTGAGTTCTTTTGACAGCAACATTATCCACGTTATGAATATTTCCTACACTTTTCCAGCAGAAATACAAAATCTGAAGGCAAGATCTTTAACAAGCAAACTTGTAACAATTCGAGAATTGTCAAGGGTTTCAACATTTTGTGACTGCAACCATTTCTCGCTTCCTTCCCAATATCTCATAATCTCTCTAAAAAGAGATTACTAGAAATATTAAGAAATGCTTTTTCCTGAAAAAACCACTAGCCGTAAGAATTAAATGAGCCTGCTTAACTAAATGCTATAAAAATAAAAAGTACCTTAACATATTCAAATAATGCCTCGAATGCTTTTGGACTCTCCATTCCAGTTTAAAAGGGGACGTATCCTCTTGCAACAACTTGGAAGTAATCAAGACTGGTTAAATTGACGTTTATTTGTAGGTTTGACATGGATATCTGTGCACCTTGCACTCGAGGAGGAATGTCTTTCAATTCTTTTTCTTTCTCATCAGGAGAAGGAGCGGATCCATTGTCTGAGACTGGTGCAATATTCTCTTCTTCACTATTAACAGTTCTTTTTGGCATTGAAAAACTGGCAGCTTCTCCTCCATCAGCAGTACTAGGAGCTTCATCATTCCCTTCCCCTTCGATACCAAACTTAACAATTTTCCTTTTTGCTGAATTATCATGGCGAATTTTTGGTGCGGCTCTTTTCTTTTTTGTAGTTCGCAAGCTGTTGTTGATACAGTCAAGAAAAGGATCGGATCAGGGTTCAGAGATATCGGTTTTCCATCAGCAAAGTGGTTAGAGCAAACCTTGAAATGTTTTTCTGGTGTAAATCCACTTCGACCCTTCTCAACTGCATGTATCCATGCTTTTCTTCTTTCTTCATTAGTTGGAATTTTATGAAATATCATCCTTTTGTCAGGCACATGACTATGAATGAGAAATCGGTCAGGATAATTCTTGTCATTGTCACAACATCCAACAACACATCTGTCATTCACCATCTTTACTTGCCAACTTATGCAGGTATCAATCAAAGTCCAAAAGAATTTTTATGCTTAATTCCGGCGGTAATCCTGAAATAGTCTATTTCAAATAAGTGATTCAGGTGATTCCTTAAAAGTTTTCCATTTACAAAGAGACCATTACAGTGCTAAGTAATCGAGAACTTTTTCTAGATGTTTAATTTGTCCTTTGAACATCATTGTGTTTATGTACATAGCCGATTTTGGTAGACAATAATCTTACCAATGGTTGACTCGTATCAACGAGAGGTATCCTTGGTGCGTTACAAGTATTGATAAGATGTGCTCCCAGAACAACCATGGTTCCTCTATTTACAATGATGTTCTATCACATTTTAAACATTATTAACCAATAGAAGATGAAAAAAAAAATTGTTTTCGGCAGGTCGATTTTCTTGTTTATGAACATTATTGTGATTTTGTCCATAATCAATTCTGGCAGCCATTAATTTTGCCAGCAGTTGTTTCTCTGTTGGTATCGAAATCATCAGAGATAGAAGTGTTGACTCGATGTACCCCCAGGACAAATTTGGTGCCATTGTTTGCAATGATGTTCATAAGCACTTGGATCATTTGTTGATTGTCACAACTTGATCCATTTAAAAACGATAGCCGAAGTGTGTGCTTTTTGCACATACAGTACTTTAAAAGCGGTATTTTCGTTCAATGATGTTTGTAAACTAGTTTGTAAATTAGTTCTGAATACGTTGGTATCATGTTCATCTGATGACGTCATCAAATTATGATTACATTATCGTTTTTTACTTGTTGAAATTTTTAGGGCAAACTTCAAATAGCCATAAGAAATGAACCGAAAGAGCTTTTTCTTTGTGCTTTTCTTTTTTCTTCTAAAATAAAGTACTTTGTTACCAATTAAAATTTTGGGCCCAAAATTGGAATTTCAACCGAAAATGACCCCCTAAAATATGCTACCAGGCCAGGATTTGGGCATTACCATGGCAACAGTGGGAGTAGTTACCATTTTGACCACAATATTCCTAGATAAATTTCTAAATTTACTTCTGAGTTATTATAAAAAATTACTGGTTGGAGCGAAATATACCCTCCCCCCCCCAAAAAAAAGGAATAGGGTTAATTATTCATCAAAATCAAAGAACAAAAAGAATATCAACAAAATACTTAACTGTATATTCTACAAGAGATATGACATGCGTTCTGCGCTCGTTACTCGTCATCCAGCCCTCACTTGATCGGGAATTCTGTCGAACGTTTTGGCGCAATCATCGTTGTTTGAAGGAATCATCGTTGGCAACTGTATATATGAATTAAAAAGCAGAGGTCCACAGACCAAACTCTGATCTTTCCTATAGAATGCAAAACTTACTATTTCAATAAAGTTTTGAATGCCTATGGCACAAATAATTTGCATAATAGTAAGATGCATAGACTCAAGACTGTACCAGTTCTTCTTTTTTTCATTAAAAAGTTTCTGAGTGCAATTTGAAAAAACTGAATTGGAAAAGCCTACCCTGCCCATTCCCTCCGGCGCATCATAGTCCATGGTTGAAATCTTAAATACTCGTTCGATTCCTAAGAATACTGGCACAAACATAAATACTATATGAAGTTTATAAAATATAATATGAAGGAGCTTCACCTCCATAAATTACTCGAGATGGAAATAATTATTAAAGATTTTTTTAGACAAACACCTGAAACACAAATAAGAATATAATTTTATTAATAAACAAATGTATTGAATACGAATACAATAGAAATAGCTGATACACAAAAGACTTGACTGTATTATTCTAGATCTATCCACAGCAAAACGAAGAAAGAAAACTAATATCGAAGAAGACTTTGCAACTAGTGTTAGGAATAATATTAGAAAAATAAAATAAAGTAAATAGTCACGTCCAAGAACTATGTGTATATTGTTCTCACTATAGAAAACAGCTGCCACCTGTGTACTATAACAACATACCATGTCTGCACCCATGTTATAGTTCCCTTGCACATTTAGCCTGTGATTACGTGATGATGTCGCAAAAAGTTCCATAAAGTTGCCATATTTTTCAATTTTTAAGGGTAATACACAGAGAGGCCTCGGAAATAGTTAAGATGATAACTTTTGGTATCAACGTGAAAAATCAAAACAAATTTTCAAAGAATAAAGCTCAATGACATAATTTTCGAAAAGTGGACCAAAATGAGGGATTTTTCAAGAGCAAATATTTTGCTAGAAGTTTTGAAATGCAATTATGTATTTAATTTAAATGTTCTTTAACAACAAGTAGTCGCTGTGTTAGACCGTAGTAGTCCCTATAAAGGTGATGCCGTTGTCAAAAAGGGTGTTCCAGTCGTAACAGCGTCAAAGCTAAAGTTATGAACACGACATTGATACAACATCGTTTGAATGCCGGTTTTACCCTCATACAACATTCCTACAATAAATGCTACAGACGCTTATATAAAAGTAAAAAAATTTGATATTCGAGCAACCTCGATGCCAGGACTTATTTTGTTAAGCCTCAGAGAATCTTTCCTTTTTTCCTTTCCCTCTGAGGCATTTTTCTAAATATTGAATAAGGCCTACCATGGCAAGATGGTTACGTCATAATGGTTATTCCAAAATAGTATCAAATGTTTTTTTGGTGTCAAAATTTTAGCATATAAGTTATGTGTCAGAATTTAAAATTTTATTCAAAAGTATTGACGTTTAGGCAAAATTTTCTCAATTGCTCTGGAAAAAATAGCAATAGACATCAATTAAAAAAATCGATAGTAAAAACTCAGTTATCTAAAACACTTTCAATATATATTATCAGCATATTTTTCCTGGAGTTACCAAGTTGTACTCATTGAAATCCAAAAAACTTCTTAAGAAGCCTTTGGAAGCAAGTTTGAAAGATAGTTACTTTTTGGCACTAGCTCTGGTACTTGGTTTCATGTAAGAAAAACATGTAGTAAAGTCTTACCAAAAAGAGAGCGGGTGAGTTTTCTAATAAAATGATATACAGTGGAACCTCTTTAAAGTGGACATCCCTTGAAGCGGACACATCCTTAGAATGGACAAAAAATTTTTTTCCGGAAAAATTCTTAAGAAATCCTTATAAAAAATCTCTCCAAGGCGGACACTATAAAGCAAACAACCCCTTAAAACGGACACCATTCTATGCCTAATCACTGATACAAAGTATGTTTCCATTGCTTTTTTCTTCAAAAAAATTGTACTTGGACCCAAGTGAGAACCTCTTTTTCTTGACAAAAAATGTTGACAAGCTCTAAAATGTCTAAGACGTCTGTTATTAACAAAATATTTTTAAACAAACTATTAAGTTATTAACAAAAGTTTTTCTGGCAATGCTCCGAGGTTTACCACGTGAGTTTTGTTGGGAAAGTGCACGCAATGCATCATTACATAATATTTTTTTGTTTATATACTTTTATGATGATATTTTAATCATCTCATGATGATAATTTAGATCATTTTATGATAATAATTTACAAACTTTTATGATGATATTTTAGATCATTTTATGATGATAATTTACATCATTTTATGATGATAATTTAGTTGATTTCATGGTTTTATATCATGATTAGGAAGATTGTAACTGTGGTATTTTTTATTTTACCCCTCCAAAAAATTTCTTACTTGGCATAAAAAAGCAGTAATTTTGGCACTGAATGTACCCCATATTTGCGAAGTGTCAAATAAAAGAGTTCTTGGTCATTATTTTTTAGTTCGGCAGCTAATTGTTGTATATTAATGTCAAAAACTATTGGTTTTATAGTAGCCATATTATCGCTAATTACTCACGAACGAAAAAATGTTATGCAAAGAAACTTGGTGACTTTTCATAAAAATTATCT
>JANSTP010291476.1:0-18064 GCA_025330745.1 Cladonema radiatum | reverse complement strand
AGGGCCTAGGCTTCACTCTGATTGAGCTAGCAATGTGCAAGCCGATTCTAGCGACGTGGATTTGCGCTCTTAAACAAATGTACAAGTCAACAAGTAGACAAGTACAAGTGTTTCAACTCTCAACGCCTCCAATGGGGGTAGGAGACTAATGAGGATCAGCGGCGCACTCTAGTTAAAGAGCCTGTGCTTTTTTCAAGTCTATAAACACTGCACAACTTATTTTATCATTATCGATATTATCTTTCAACATTTCAATTAGACTTATTAGAGCATGATTGGTCGACCGCTTCATTCGAAAACCATATTGACGAGAATAAAGGATTTTAAATTTTTCTAGGAAAGAAACAAGACGAGTATGCATGCATTTTTCGTATATTTTATTAAAGACAGAAAGTAGAGAGATAGGCCTATAATTACTCATAGTTACAGCATCACCTTTTTTGTAAATAGGGATGATCTTTGCAAGTTTTAGTGATTCTGGAAAAATCCCATTTTCAAACGATTTATTTATCAGTTGAGACAGTACTGGAGAAAATATGGCAGAATTTTCTTGTAAAATACATAGAAGGACACTGTTTGGACCAGGAGATTTTCCTTTTTTGAGAGTTTCGATGATTTTTTCCAATTTCAGTACAGGTAGTATTCTTTAAATAAAAAGAGTTATCAATAGTCTTTTTCCCTAGGTAATGACTATACGAAAAATTAGATTTTGGTATTGACTTAGCAATATTAAGGACCTACTTATCTCAAAAACTACACCATATCCTTTACTGCGTCGTGAACATGGCTCAAACAAACTGTTTTTGCCAACTAGCTCAGAGAGCCAGAAAGTACTAACGTTCTTCATGGTAGTTAAATTCGATTGATTCTTGCTGAGACCACAACCGCAGCTGACTACATAAGCTAATATAAATACAGGGTGTCCCAAAAAAATGTATACACATTAAAACTAACTGTAAAGGAGGTATTTAATTCGAATTTTATTATTTCAAAAGTGTGAAAATATTTACAAGTATCATTTTTTTTTCTCATTGTGTTTTTACTATATCTTTAGATAACTGTAAATTGCTAATAAATTAATTTTTTATGTTTTTTTTCAGATTCAACTCCTACCCTATTAGACTTGGGGGGATTCCGCCTACCTTGGTATTTTTTTCACAACTCGAGAACTAAAAAAGCCTTTGCCACCAAACTTCGTGACCTAATACAGAATTTGTCTAGGAACATTTTCATTTAAACGAAATTTGGCCACCACGCCCTTTGTTGCCATGGCAACGCCCATTGCGTCATTTTTAGGGTACTTACATTTACATACGTCAATGCAACGCCGATACTTCATTTTCAGGGTCATTTTTGGGCTCAAATGGAAATTTTTGGCAACAACTTCATATAACTACTTATGATCTGAAAGTGCTTTGTTTTAATGGCAAAATGGTGAAAACCGCATCAAAAAAGCTTTTTTGATTCAGTTTTTATTGCTACTCAAAGTTTGACCTCAAAATTACCAACTTTTGACTACATGTCAATGAAAAAACGATGACGTCATCATTTTTGATGACGTCATAGAATCAATTTGGTACCGAAGTGTTCAGAATAAGTTTGTCTATTAATGTATAAAGTTTCATCGCCTAATCCTAGGTAGTACTTGAGATATCGAGGGGGCAGAATCCGCACCCCCCAGAGTTTTCAAACCTCAAAAAAGCCTGGGTATAATAGGGTTAAGATAAGAATTACAGCCAGACTTAACTTTGATGAAGGAAAATTTATTCTAAAATACTACTGGAAGTGTGAGAATGCAGTTGAAGTGCGAAGACAATTTAGAAGGAAATTTCTAAATCTCATTAAATACCACCTATACAGTTATTTTTAATGTGTATAATTTTTTTTTTTTTGGACACCCTGTAGATATGGTTCCAACCCTTTGGTTAGAAAGACTGAAGATGGAAGAACTCAGTCTGTCTTAAAGTTAAAGAAAACTCAGAATCAGGTTCAAAAGTGGGAATTTTGCTGCACAGTGTGCGTTTTTTAGTAATTTTTATTGGCGTCAATGAAACATCGATTGACGTCAATGACATATTTTTGGTAACAGATTTCGCAATATCAATTTGAAAAGGAGTGTGAAGAATGTTGATTGACGTCAATTGAATATATTTATAGTAACTCATTTGGAAACAATCCAAAATGTTAAAGTGAACAAAATTCCAAACATCTGAGTCATCTAGAA
The DNA here is from genome assembly GCA_025330745.1 of Cladonema radiatum. Classification (NCBI taxonomy): domain Eukaryota; kingdom Metazoa; phylum Cnidaria; class Hydrozoa; order Anthoathecata; family Cladonematidae; genus Cladonema; species Cladonema radiatum. Next base: position 15,840 of record JANSTP010291476.1, on the reverse strand, counting down.
ATGTGCATTGTCATCAAGATAAATGTTTAGGCAAGTTTACTTCAAAATTGCTTATGTCAGTATTTTTATAATTTGTTTATTGCCTGAAATGATTTAGATTTTTGTCTCATGACATAACCTTCCTTCCGTGGGAGACGCTGTCCTCTGTGTCTGAGTAAAAGTATAGCTATGTCATGACTTCAAACATTATGTACAATATATTTAAAATAACTAGATATATAATGTAGATATTTTTGTCCCTGAATTGAAAAGTATCCATGGTAAGAAGTATTATGTTTTCGTCTCATTTTAACCATAAGCGTATAAGTTGGTCATGTATTATTAACACAGACAGGATTTGCATGTTAATGTATTTGATCTAATCAATTTCAATGAATTATTTATGTGTGAGTAAGTGTTCTGATATTTTGGTTGTATAAGAATGACTGAAAAGAAACTTATACTTCCCATGGGGTTAAACTTGTCTTAGAGCCCCACTCGGCAGTAATAAGTTCTCTTAAATCCGTTTCTTAGTCAAGGTAAATCATCTCTGTAAATGCTTGTTCTCGGTATCTCCATACTGTTATATTGCGTAGCCATCAGGCGACAAGTATTCTCATGACAATTAATAAAAATAGTTAAATCACTTCCAAAAGGAAGTGTTTGAAATGTATCATAATCATATCATATCCGTAAGTATCGTTAATTAAAATCAGGATAATTTAAATTCTGAACACTTGCAGAAATCATCATGTTTAACAATTGTATATATCAAGCGCTTTTGTCAAAATCTTGGTGTCGTTTTTTTCCCTCTTCTGTGGCTAGCAAAAGAGTAATGCATCATTCACATTTAACATTTGAATCGTACATAGTATAAATGTCCTTTTGGAGGTTGAATTGTTGCATCAGAGCTGCAATTGAACATATCTGAATTATATATTTGTCATTGTTTGATAACTTTTTTATGGTATCCACCAAGAATATCAACAGCGTATGTGACGATATGGGTGCGAACTTGAAGATGATTATTTTTATTGTTATTATTATTATTTCTATTTATTTATTTATATCTAAACGAACAAAAATAAATTGTTCTCAGGGAAGGGGGAGGAAGGAATTTCAGGGGTGAAATATATTGTATCTTACATATTGTAGCAGTAGGTGCTATTGATAATTGAACAAAGAAGCTGTTATGAGGACTTTGGTAAAATCGGAGAAGGAGAGTTAAGAATTGTTTTTCTTCTATAAAAGAACTATTGTAGCCAAGGAATACATAAGAAGTCTATGATAATTTTTCAAATATTTCGAATATCTACAGAGGTCTGGTAAATAGTGAGAAAAGGTAAACAAGATATGTACGCTTATATAAAAATAGTACTGAAGATCATTAGGGTTTTTGTACAATTAACACTAAATTTAAATATTAATTATAAAAACATTTCGTTATTAAAATAATGCGTATAAAAGTGGTGTAAGATACATATAACTTTTTAATTACATACTATTCAACGGACATTAACAATGATATTTTTTTACGATAAATGGGCGAAGCCTTAGGGCTTCGTCAAATTTTCCAAATCTCTTGGTTGAAGATCTGAGAGTGTCAGACCTTGAGGATTTTGTCATAACTTTGCAATCTCCCGAGTGTATCTTGGAGGAGGGTGTTCAAGATATGTAATTAAATATTTATTCTGTGTACATCTATCCCTATAAAGGCATGTCTTTTATTCTTCTATGTTTTTCTTACAAGTGTTGTCTCTATTGAATGAAACGGCGCTAATTTTTGAACTTGTTGTCGACCTGGTTTACCAAAGTGCGTTTATAAAAATGCGTTGATAAATGAGATATGCAGAGGATTTTTTGTGTTTATAAAAATTTATTTTGTTATATTTTTGTCTATTTTTTCTTTTTTTTGTGTGAGTGTGTGTGGGTATATTTTATATGAAAGAAAGAATTCTTTATCTTACATAAAATGTTGTTAATAACCTGTTTCCTATGATGATGATACAAAAATTGTAAGAATATCCAACTCCAAAACCAGTAAGAATTCCGCTAACTACAGAAAATATCCTCTGGTCATGTCAATGGTACAACAAAGAACGGTCAAAATCTCAGGCGGGTTTTCCTTACTTAAGATTGCTGTTAGAGAAAAAGATATAGGGTAGAAGAATGAAAGAAGAGGGAATTATGTCACAAAGAAACCTTAGCGAAATTTTAGTCCCATAAAACTCAATTAGTTTCTCACGCCAAGCAGTTTAAAAAAATTTGTTATTTAGTTGCTTTTAATGAGAAAAGTTTTATTTGACGTATGCATTTTTACTATGTCAAGGAGAGATGGATTCTGATAAAATAATTAATTAAAGTAATAAAAATGTGGTCATCATCCTTAAAATATGTGTACAATATGTATAATAGCAATTTCAATAACTGCAAGAGCGAGCTCATAACTAATTAGCTTTACTAATTAGCAATATTAATTTCTGAATACAAAAATACAGTAGACATCCGCTAATTCGAATGCTGCTTAATTCGAGCATTCTCTAATTCGAACAAATCATTTAGTCCCTTGTGCGTTCAAATTATCGGATGTATACTGTATATAAAGTGACTCTTCTAAAATTTGTTGTATTTCTGCCCAGACCAAGGGAATCAAAAGTATCATAAACACAACAGAGACCGCTGTCAATTTAGACTTGCTTCGGTATTAGAGATGAACATTTCTCACTATCTATTTTTGTAGTAGTTCACTTATAGGGATGGGAGTTCTCAGATTTTGTTAACAATGTACTTTCTTCGTCTAAGTTATTAGATGAAGTAGTAGAGACTTTGTATAATGGGGTTTTGTTCTTAACATGACGTTTTCGTTTAATAAAATTTTGACTGTTTGGCCAAAATAGGTAGCAGATGGCTATAATAAGAAAGGAAACAGCTACCCGTGAGAAAATACCCGAAAAGCCACCAAGAGCATATTTAATAAGACTGCCTACTCCTGTGGAGGCGTCTTCAATTGCTCCACCAGACGAATGTATTACTTTAGAAGCAGAATCTCCTAGAGATGTTACGAATTTTTCATCCAGCTTGGCGGCGCAATTAAAGTCATCCTTGATTGTCGTGCGCAACGATCGAGCAACAATACTATTCCCTGTAGCTAAAGGTTCGATGGTGTTACCTAAAGCTCGACCTATGGCTGCAACAAGATTACCTAGGTTGTCATAGTTATGGAGATCTCTAAGATCCTGGATAACATCGGAGGCAATCGAAACAAGACTTAGAATAGAATGGTTTGAGAGCTGAGGTTATTTTTGTGTAAAGACTTTAACATCATAACCTTCAATAGGGGGCAACTTAACCACATGGCTGTGATGGGGTGGCAAAGATTTAGCTTTTGTTATGATTGCCATGCCGTCTGCCAAGACTTTATAGAGGACATTATTACGATCTAAAACAAATGTCTGATTAGGTCTTTGAGAACAGTCTATTATAGGGCTATTCGTAACGAGTTCTCTATTCTAAAGAGAAAGAAATTTAGGTTTCGCTAAATAAGGGAGTAACACTGGAAAGTCTATAAAGCAAGTACCACTAAATTTTCTGTCTAATAAAATTTCATATCCATCATATAAGAGACATTTCTCTACCACTATAGCATCGCCAGTGAAATTGACTGTAGCTTTAGAGGGGTGGGGGTAAATAAAACAAGCCGAGGTACTTGGGGAATTAGCGATGAGCCAATTATGGATTTCCGAAATTTCATTTTGGAGAAAACACATTGTTTTCCATTGTGTTCCTGCATTATTCCTCTAGTCAAATGGGCTTTCATTATAGGTAAGACTGCCGTACATTTACTCTTTTTTGCGAATTATGTCATGTTGCCTTGAATATATTTAAAAATATTGTCTGGGAAGGAGTGTTTAATTTTTAAATCTGGAATTAGAATATGTGCATCAAGCTTTTTGACCATGAATGTTTCTTAGTGTCTTATAGTGGATGCTTTATGTTTCGGTATGATCCACATCAAGAATCTTTGAGGAAATTTACTTGGAATACAGCTAACAAAGTTTTTCTTATTGTAGTTATAGAGTGCTGTATTATAACATTTTGTTGTAGTTACGCGTTGAAACAATCAATATTTTTCTCCATCGTATTCAGCAGCGTATTTTAATATTTGAAATTTATAAAACGTATCAGATTCAGTCTTTAGCCATTGACAGTGATAGCTAATTTGTGATTGTGTCTCATATTTTTTAAATTTTGTTTTAATGAGTGAGCCAAACTTATCATTCCGTAATAAGATTGTAGACATGCAGTCAGCTTTACCAACTGCCATTTCTAATTTGTTTTGATGTTTTGATATTAAACCAAAAAATGACTCCTTGCATTTTGGACAGTAATTTTAATAAGAGAGCAAATCCAAATATCAACTTTAGTTCGATAAGGATCAAAGTTAAAAACATCAGCTGTATATTGAATAACCTCTTCTGATTGAGAAAGCATTGTATGTTGGCGAGTCTTTATTTGTGGTTTTCTGTATGTTCCTAAGCAAGCGGTAGATGTGCAATCATATAGGGGTCCTATATTAAATAAATTTAGGTGAGGCTTATTTGCAAAGATTAACAAAGGTAATATAGTATTAGAGATCAGGTTGCCATTTTACCTTATAATTAGTTTTCTTGTTTTCTTCTTTTGAATCTAATAATTATTGAATGTCTTTAGGATCAAAGGAAGTTTTGCGTTTTGCGTCCAAATCGTTTGTGTCTAAAAAATGTTCAGTTTCAGACTGGGGTACAGGGAGATGGTCGAAGCAAAGTTTCATGCCATTTACATGGACGGGGTGGGGTAAGGTTTATTAGCCATGGTTCTTACTTTAAAATTTAGAGGTGAGCATTGTTCTACTAACCTGTAAGGACCTTTCCAGCCTTAGTTTGTTCCTATGGGCAACGGGAAAGGGCATCTGCATTATTGTTGTTTTTGCTTGGTCGATATATAATTTCAAAGTCGAAGTCTTGGAGGGTCATAACCCATCGGGAAAGTCTGTTATTTGGTTCTTTAATGGACATTAACCATGTTAAACTATGGTGATCAGTGTGAATTAAAAAATGTTTTAGATAGACATCGGGAAGGACTTTCTTCAAAGCGCTTACTATAGCGAACGCTTTCCTTTCTTTGACAGAAAATTTTCTTTCCTGTTGAGTACATTCTCTGCCACCATAAAGGATAACTTGAGTTTTATTACCAATATGTTGTTTCAATATATATCCCATCCCAGTTGAACTAGCGTCTGTATAAAGGTGAAAAGGTTCTGTAAAATCTGGGTAAGCAAGGATGGGTGGGATAGTAAGCTTAGTTTTCAAAGTCTGAAAAGCTTGCTCACATCCTGCTTTCCATTCAAAAGGTACATTTTTCTTAGTGAGATTAGATGATCTTCTCGAGCGAAATATCATACAGCCTTCCTTTAGTCCCTGGGCCAGCCCCATAGTCCTGGTCCCAAAACCGAACGGTTCTCGGAAACTTTGTTCAGATGATCGCAAACTATACTGTTACCAAAAAGGATGCCCACCCCCTTCCTTGTATTGATGACATACTTGATAGCCTTGAAGGGGCCCACTTTTTCACTACCTTAGATCTTCTAAGTGATTATTGGCAGATCAAAATGGAGGATTCTTCAAAGGAAAAAACAGCTTTCATTACACATCATGGCCTATATTCAAATTGAATGTTTTACCTTTTAGATTATCTACAAGTCCCTTTGTGCATATTATCGCCGTTTTGTATATGTATTTTTGAAATACTGCCCAGCATTTGTCCTTTTTCTAAGGTTACATCTTATGGATTGAAAACAGGAAAGAAAATACAATTTTGTTTGAAATGGACTATACTAGGAGATATAATAGGTTTTATTCACTATCCATTCACTATCGACTTCAAATTGAAATCGCCAACAGTGGAGAACTTATAGTCAACAGTTAAAACCAGATAAGTATGGGCTTTCATTTTAATGGTATTTTTTAGACTAACTTCAGAAGTTTAAGTTGGAATATCTATCGTCAGAGTATTGTCAGCACATTAACAATACCTTTATAATGAACAAGAAAATCCCTTGAAATGAGATCGTTATCTATGTTCTTAACAATATGTACAAGAAATGAGCAATCAGTGCCGTCAATAGAACTTGGGGCTGTTATTGTTCCCAAAATTTCTAAAGGGGTACCAGAAATTCCTGTAAAAAAACGTTCAGGTGAGAAAAGAAAGAATGATAATAATAATTATAGTTATGATAGCACCTGTATCTACTTAAAAGTGACCTGGGGTTGAAAGGACAGAGCCTTCGAAAACCATACCCATATTCTTGGAACTATCAATCATATTAACTCTTGATTGAGGTTGCAAAGGGCGAGCAAAATGCTTAAAAGTGGGTGGGTAAAAAGGCCTTGCTTGGGGTCTAATATTATTATTACGCCTATTGAAATTATTATTGGGAAAACCATTTTGACATTATTGAGGCTGATACTGTCAAGGTGGGTTAGGGGGAATTGGAGGGGGTCGATAAAGTTCCCAGCAAGTACGGGCAGAATGCCCAACCTTATTACAGACGTGGCATATAATTTGACCATCAGTAGTTCTAGTTGCTCGTGATTGTTTAATATTGTTATTATGATTATTAATACCTACATTGTTTGCTTTTTTAACTTGCTTCACTTCTTCTCTAAGGCGTCGAATTTCTCTAAGAGGTTCTAGCAGATTGGGTAAATTTGAGAAGGATCTCCAAGAAAGGGTACGGAGGCAGTATGTTTTGCAGCACGTTTATCTAACAATTTGTCAATTTCAGCTACGAGATCCTTAGACTTATCTTCTTCCATGATAGCATCTTTTACCTTAGCCGCAGAAATGGCTTCATCATAGGTTTTTGGCTGTTGGTATAGTAAATGGTTTTGAATGGTTTTGTTAACGCCTTGTATAAAGAGTTCTTTCCTTTGTTCTTAGGGAACTTTAAGTTTAATAAATAAATTATTTAATTTTCGAATAAATTCATTGAGGGTAAGTGAATTTTGTTTAAGACCAAATAATTGAGTTTGTAGATGTTTGTAGAATTTTTGTTCTTCCAGGTTAAGTTGTTATAAAAGAGCTTCAAGATCAGATTTAGTTTCATGATCAAGACTAATATGAAAATCAAGTGCAGCATCTTCTAAAGAAAGGGGGATGATCTGGAGAAGTTTTGGATTATCCCAATTATTATACTCAGCAACAAATTGTACATGTTTGATCCATGTGTTGATAGAGACATTACCAGTCCCATTAAACGTTTTGGTTTTAGTAACGTCATGGTGAGATTGCTGAGGGGGTAGGTTATGTTGGTTAGCATTATTTGCATTAGCATTATTAGGTTGGTCAGCAGGTGGGTCCGACATTAGTGGTATAGGAATGTTTCTGCCGCTTTTTAATTTCATAAATTAGGAAGAATCCATAGGGGACTCTTCCAGTTCGTTTTGTTTAAAAAATAATGGTCTTAGTTTGTTATAAAACTCTGAGTACGCCTCTAGTATACAAAGATTCCAGTGAACTTGTGAAACCGGGATTTTGATTGTGGTTTTATCCTCCTCCGGATAAAACGGAGATGTATCTCCGTGTTGGTCATCCACCATTCTGTTGTGGTATCTTGTCCCTTTTTAGTAATTAAATTTAAAATAAAGTAAATCCGAAAGGTTTCAGCAACAGTGTTATAGGCGAGAAAAGAGTATACTTTTAACTTTTTGAAAAAGGTTAGGGACTTATTTAACCTAGCCTGGTTCAGCCTTTATTAATTCAAAGGCGGAGGAATATTTAAGGGAGAGCAAGACAAATAGAAAACTAATAAATTAATTACAATAGACTTACTGCCATATCTTATGTTATAATTGTCGCTGAAGTATTAAATCCTTTAAGCTATAAACTACTAAATGTTCGTTGTTCGTCTCCTCCTTTTTTACTGAAAACGAAGATGTTTTATTTGTTTTTGAGATTAGGTTCCGGTCTCTTAAATTCCTTAGCTTGACGTCAAACGGTCTATTTTAGTCTCAAAAATGTGTATAGCTGGCACTTTTTTGAGCAAAAAAATTTTAGTAATCTTGGTTGGCGTCAATTAAACATTGATTGACGTCAATGACATATTTTTGGTGACAGATTTGACAATATCGATTGAAAAAGGAATGTGAAGAAGGTTGATTGACGTCAATTGAAAATATTTGTAGTAACTCATTTCGAAACAATCCAAAATGTTAACATAAACAAAATTCCAAACATCTGAGTCATCTAGAAAGGTGCATTGTCATCAAAATAAATGTTTTGGCAAGTTTATTTCAGAATTGCTTATGCCAATATTTTTATAATTTGTCTATTGCCTGAGATGATTTAGATTTTTGTCTCATGAGAGTTAGATTCGGTTGGTATTTGATGTCATCTTCGAAAAGTCGGGTTTTATGAATCCAAGCAAGAAAATAAATCTAAAATTCTGTAACTACTTTGTTTCATATAAAAAAACTAATCTATTTTTACACAGTTCGTTTTTTTTAAAAAAAGGAGTCATCATGACGTTTATTTTTTTTTATTTTTTTTTTTTTCTCACACACTTGTTTAAAGGGTGATTTAACAAAAAAATTAGAAACATGGAAAAAACCTTCATTTTTTTAATAAATCATTCTGTTTGAGGGCAGAGGCTAAAAAAATGATAATTTTATTTTTTCAAACACTACAAAAGCAATTCATTGGAAATTGACTTGTGTTTAAAATTTAATTGTGCAATTTTGGAAAATAGATTGGACCCCATCCATCACCCCTTCCTCTTACCATATCTTCTTTTGTGACATGAATATAGAGTATAACTATTTCCGAATTTTTTTCCCATTTAAATACAGTTTGTATGATAAATGAGCAGCTAATAGACATCTTATATTGAAACTTTTCAAGATGGTAGACCATGACATGAATAAAAATGATATACCTCAAGTAGCCATCAATTTTTGCCATGTTGGTGTTTTTTCAAATTGAGCAATTTTCGCAATTTTGATAACTTCATCATCTTCTACTGTAATCAAATCAGATCCAAAGGCAATAATTTGATCGATATTAATAATTACTACCGTTGTGCTCGTTTCATCGAGAAATGGGTAGTATGTCCTGAGATAAAGCCTTTACAATATTAGCAAATGTTTTGCTTTTTGGCGCCTCGTAAAGAGGTAGTAGTAGACTGATTCAGGAAAAAATATACATGACAGAAAGTACTTGACATTAGGTTAAATTTCTCACAAGCCTTTTCGTGCAAATTTTTTTTGTCTTAACTTTACATGAAACTTTAGGTCTAAGGTAAATTTCATTGAATTGTGTTTTAAGATTGACCATTTAAACATATGTAGGGTTCTTAGCGAGTACTGAATTTGCTTCAGATCTTATAGAGGGAGGAAAGATTGGAAAATATAAAATACTTCAGCATAGGAATGGATTAAATGAAACTGTCTACTGGCTTATACTAGTGGTAATCGATGTATTTGCTAAAACTCTTTATTATGCTCGAAAATATTGAAATACCGTCTGCCACAAACATTTCTAGTTGAATTTTTGCACGATATTTGTGACGCCATTAAAACATTCTTCTTCATTGTCATCCAAACATGGCATTTGGCATAAGCAACAAAGTTGAAATGGTGGTGCAGTGAACGGGGGCACAATTTGTGTCTTCTTTTGTAAAACATTTATGTTGCCATTAGTCTATTTTCTGAATAGGAGTTAAGATGACTTTCTACCTCTTGTAAATTTCCACTGTATGCTAAAGAGGTAGAAAACGCCACAACGAACACCCTACAATCCACAGCAATACTTTGCTGATGTTCAGACTCTGTTTTCATTTTGAGAGAAGATACTCGACATTGAACCATACTGCAAGTTTCCTTTTTTACTCATCTAGTACAATAGCCAGAACCGAGACTGTTGGCTATAATAACTTAACTGTTTTCTCTCCTTGTGGATTTCAAATTGTACACACATATCCAACGACCACATTTGTGTGTATGCAAAACTTGAATGAATAATCTTCCGTTTAATGACATCAAACAGCTTTTTCTCTGATAAGCGGTAGCGGCGTGGCAAACTTTCCCCAGGGAGGGCAAGCACTTATTTAGCGCGCCCTCCTAACTTAAGTTCTAATATAAAAGGATAATTTGTAATAATTATAACTGTCAGTACAATGAGGATAAAACATAATAACATTTACAGATAATAACTAAAGGTCTTTTTCTTGGAATGAAACAAATATGGCTTCGTAACCCGAAAGTATACTGTCAAATGGGGTGACTAAATCATTTTGAAATTATTTTAACATAAAACAACGTTTGTAAGTCAACTTTGTTAGATAGATAACTGATAAAAGGGAACAATATACAGTCTCTATCGAAAATTTAACGTGTTATTGGTAATACTGCTACATATATAGTTTGTTTTTTGTGAGCATGTTGGAGGTAGAAATGATGGAGATGCAATGAAGAGAGTTCTCTGCATATTACTGAGATAATAATGGCGTGTTGAATATAAATTTAGAAAGAATATGAGTCCGATGGTATAAATTTAAATAATGATTTCTAGAAGATTTCCTTGTTCTATTTAATCAGATCAATAGTAAATTTGATTTTCAATATCTGTGAGTTGGCTCCAACGATCTCATATTTTGCCTCTTATAGCTTCATCAAATTATTGAAAATTTTACTTGCATTGCATTTTACTTCTTGGTATGTTAGTAGTTGCAAGGAAACACCAGTTATATTTTGATTTTGTAGAATGGATGATCAAAACGAATTTGAAGCATTTAAGCAGGAGAAAATGACAACGAGAACTGATTCGTTAATTCGTTAAAGTTTTTAGAAAGTTAGTGGTATGGGAATTATACTGTCAAACATTGAAAACATCAATTTCTATCTGGTTAAATATGAATATTTCCTTCCACAAAAAGTCGTCGGAGCATCAACATCAACAGTCATTCTATGATCATATTTATTGTTGTAATTAAAAACAAAACTTTCATTAAAATCATTTTTGGACAGCGAAATTACTAGAGTGTGCTAAAGCCTCCTGCACCTGTTTCCTCAGGCCTGGCTATATGGTTGCTGTTGTCAGGTAAATAAAGCAATATTGCATAACTTTAAATCTTAAATGTTCTCATTTCAAAAACTTTTACATTGCAGAAAAAGGTAAAGTATTTGGTTTAGTTATAAGCACTTACAGACACAATGTGTTAAGCAAGTATTTTATGTTATTTGAAATTGAAAAAATCTTATGATGTATCGAAACCAAGCTTTTTAGAAAATTGTTTCCCAAAATATAGAGGTTATTTTCACTTAGTTGGTGGAGTATGGGGATTGTCGTAATCTAAATATGAACCTTTATTAGCCACTTTAATACTTTATACTTTCTGATGCCTCCGAAGTTATGGATTTTTACCATAGTCCATGTTTTTAATGACTGAATTCTGGAAATCCGATTTTTTCCGAAAATGGACCAAAAACCGTGCACACCAAGGCAGAAAAGGGCCGTTGCCATGGTAACTGTGGGCGTGGTCACCTCAAAAAATTTGCAACAAAATGTTTGTAAGTAAATTTTGTTCAAAGTCGTAAAGTTTCGTCATGCCTCCATTAGTAGTTTTTTTCGTTACAAATGAAAAAAGGGCTTTCTGGCAGAATCCCCCTCCCGAGGAGGAATAGGGTTATATATTTTCTTTACAAGTCGGAAGATCATTCTTAACAGTTACAGTAATATGATTTTTGTGCTCATCAAAATATATGCATATATCATTATGTTAATTAAGATCATGCTGTTAAGGTCAAGTGTAAAGAACGGAGTGCTCCAATAATTTACTGGAGAGTCAGTTTTGTTCTTGCATCCCAAAACAGCCAAAATGTGTTTCCATGATATTTGATGTCTTTTGCAATAGGTACATTCACTGTATCGCATATTTTCAGCAACAAAATGGACTTTACTTTTTTAGAGTTAAATGTTACAAATCCTTTTTTTAAGAAAATTGATACAAGTTATAAATTAAATTTATCACGGTTGCAAAAGCATATATAAAATTTGAAAATATATTCAGACATCAAAGCATTTACTGTTAACATCTTTTCAATTGGTTTTGGTGACTTGTGTCATTCAATATATGGACTGAAAGGTTTTATTCATGCTCAAAGACAATCTATATCAAATCTATCAAGAACGTTTTAGTTAAAGTTTAGTTAGGTAAATTAATTTTTTTAATTAAATTTAGTTCATTATGGGCTTTTTGAAAAAAAAATAGGTTCTTAGAATCATTAACAAAAATTGAGAACGGTATGAAAGAATCCAATCTGGACAAAGTTTTCTATGATTTTTCAAGACTGAGGAGGGACGTGTGGAATTAAAAATGGTAAATTGTGTGTGTGTTTTTTTTCTATATTGGCATGTATTTACAAGGGACTTAACGTTAAAATAAACAAATAAAAATAAATGGAAAAAGGAATAAATACAAAAATACAAAACGCAAAGATGGATAACTAAAAAAGAGACATGAAAAGCACAATACAGGATAACAATCTCACATCCCTCTCACTGTTAGAGATGTGAGTGAAAAACAAGAGAAAAGAAACAAAAAGCAACATACTGGAGGAGGTAAAGCAACATTCATTTATTAATGGGACGGAAAAACGCTCAGACGTTTTCAAATATTTGATGGTAGCCTTAAGGATTGAGTGATTTTCGATATCTGTTAAGTTATCACGACCATAGAGAAGCAACTCTACCTTTAAAGCATCTGAAAGGCTATAATAATTATTGTATATTGCGAGTATTTCCATGAAGAGAGTTGATCTAAGAGTACTAAAGTTATGGCAACGCAAAAAAAATGCTCTGTGTTTTTGGTTTCAAGATAACAATTGCATAATGGGTTCAGAGCATCACGAAAGTTGTGTCTAAACTTCTGTTCATTCAAATGACTGAAGTTTAGTCGCAACCTTGTTAGAAGCTTAATTCCATACCGATCATGAACATTAAAAATAGATCTCAACTTAGGTCGCGTAAAAGACAGTAGGTGTTTCTTAAAAATGGTCAAGGAATCAGAGAGTTTTGCTTTAGAGTCAATCATTTCCCATTCAGAAAGGGCATATGGGAAGAAAGAATTCTTATAGTATTCAGTTCTACAGTTAAAGGTCCTCAAGCTTCTGTTACGAGTATTATAGTTAGAAAAAGCAGGGGGCAAAAGATCGTATAAATATGGTGGTGTTTTCTCTACAAGTATTTTACAACACATACAGCGTCCTCGACACCATCTTCGACTCTGTAGACTTTCCAGACCATGTTCATTGTACAAAGAGTCTCTAGATGTACCTTGAAATGCTCCTGTTAGTGATAAACAGGCCTTATATTGAACCTGTTGAATTTTATCGACTAAAGTTTGATTATTAGGTTGATTATTTGATTAATAACATCGCGATAGTCCAGATGTGGTCTGACAAATGACTTGTAAATTGTCACAAGAGAGGTTCTTGGAAGGAGAAAACTTAAAGCGGCAATGTCAGATAACCACTTTCGGCATAATTTTATCATAACATGTTTACATTTTTCTTTTATCTGGCTGATTTTTCTGCAGCACGAACTTCTACTCAGATGCTCATCTGACATTGCCGCTTTAAGTTTTTGATCTTAGAAATTCCCAAGTATGCTTCACGACGTTTGTCATTGATGGGCTCTTTCAAATCGAGCTTGCTGTCAAGAATTAGACCTAAATGTTTCTGTGAATTTGTAATGGCTACTTCAGAATTATTATAAAAGATTTTTGAGTGGGTATCAGTATTATGCTTCCTGGAAAAAGTTTTAGGATCTGGGTTAAATAACATTTTCCATTGATTTGCCCAGTTAAATATTTTGAGACTGCTATTTAATACATCACCTGAGACCTCATGATCGTTAACAATTGAGAAAAGAGACGTATCATCTGCAAACAATTTGCCAAAGATGCGAGCCCATCAGAAAAATCATTTATATATATATTAGAAAAAGTAATGGTCCAAGAATTGACCCTTGGGGGACACCTGCTTTAATGGGAAGCCATACTGATTCCTGACCGTTAAGCAAAACTCTTTGATACCTATAAGATGATACAAAGCTTCTTATCAATACCAATTGATTTGAGTTTAAAGAGTAGCCCTTCATGCCAGACTCTATCAAAAGCCTTTTATAAATCCGAAAATACCCCACGGACCTCAAGAGATGGGTTAGCATCAAAGGATTTAAAAGTTTCATGTGTTATAGCAATTAGCCAACTCACACACGAGTCCTTTGGACGAAACCCAGACTGATTTGCATTAAAAATACTCTCCTTTTCCATAAAACTGTAAAGATTATTGTAAATAATTTTTCAAATATTTTACTACAAACAGGGAGTAAGGACATCGTTCTATAGTTGTTCCAAACTGATTTATCCTTTTTCTTATGGAGTGGGATAACATTAGCTCTCTTCCATTGACTTGGGAAAACGATAACTCAAAGCAATTTGGGAAGATTAATTTCAATAGTAAAACAACTGAAGTGTCACAAATTTTCAACATTCGTGCAGAAATCTCATCACATCCATGGGCCTTGTTAGGGTCAAGGGACCAAATAACCTTAAAAACATCTTCATTTTGAAAAGACAGACTGTCAAGAGTAGGCACACACAAATGAACTAGAGGAGGGAGGTGGGAGTTGGTATCAAGGGGAGTACATTGGCGACTAAAGAATTCATTAAAATAATTCGCTTTTTCTTTAAAGTCAGTAATGTACTTGTTCTCAATAAGCAACGGTGGAATCAAATGAATTTTTCTACCATTAAAACAAGTTTTTAAAATACTCCTATATTTTTTTTGATTCAAATAACAATCGTTAAGTTGATTAGAAAGATTTTAAAAGTAGGATGATTTTTTAGACGAGATCGCCTCGTCTATGTGGTAGTTAATTCAGTAATGATATTCATATTCTCAAAAAGCACAATATTTTTCTGAAACCTAGAGTATCTTTGTTTTATCAGGTCCTTTACCGAATCATCTAGCCATGCAGGATTCGTATCGTTACATATTATTATCTTATGAGGAACAAAATTGTTAAAAACGTTCAATAGATTTTCCTGAATGGAAAACACTTGCTCGTCAATTGACTTGTCATCAAAGATACATTTCCAATGAACTGAATCAAGAGACTTGCGAATACTTGTTATGTTAGCTTTAGGGAAATCCGATTTCTTGCGAGCATATGGTGGAGGAAAATCAATATTGAGATTAGTAGTAGCAAAAGTAATAATATGATGGCAATTTCCGTGAAGAGATGCATATGTCCCACTGTTGGTAACTAGGCTAGGTTGTGGTGTAAATATTAGGTCAATAAAAGAAGCACTGCCGTCAGTTAAATGAGTAGGACCATTAATCAATTGAGTGTAACCATTTGATGTACTTATTAGATTGATTCTATCTCCCTCTTTGTTGCCCTTATCATTTTGCCACCATATTTTTGATCTTGCATTAAAATCGCCAAGAACAATTGAGAAATCAGGCTTCCTTTTGCAGATACTGCTTAGAATGGTGTCAAAACCTAGTTCGAAATTTGAAAATTCTTCACTAGTCGAGGCCCGGAAAAATCGAGTTATAAAATTCGAGTTATCAAGTTCGAGTTATGAAAACATCGAGTTATCGCTCATGATGACGTCACAACCCCTGGAATTTGACTTTTCATAACTCGAGTTTTTTTACCCAGACAAAAAACCCAAGTTAATCAACTCGAGTTTTTTTTTTGAAAGAAAAAAAACCGAGTTACGTAACTCGAGTTTTTTTTCCAGCGAAAAAAATCCGA
>JANSTP010291365.1:0-18074 GCA_025330745.1 Cladonema radiatum | reverse complement strand
TTATCTGAACCGAATCAAATACCCAACTGGCTGAAGGGCATTGTCATCAGTATCGTGATCAGGTGTTCCGGAAGAGTTAGTTATATATATATAGTATGAGGGAAAAATTCAGGAATTATTAATTTAGACAATGAACGGACAAAAAAAAGAAGGAATCAAAAATGAAAATAATTTCTTTCGTGATTAAATGATGGTGTTAAAATGCATAGTCAGAAAGAGCTACAAATTAAGCTATATATCAATAGCAATTTATGACGAGCGCAAAAAATTCTCAAAACCTAAGAAAATGTAACAAAATTGGTAAGATAAGGATAATATGTTCATCACTAAGCAAGGAAAGCTTTTGAAGTTCTCCCAATCATTGTCTTGTTTGGAGGGTTAATATTACCATACTAACTCAAAATCTAGATAGGCCATTAACTGACTAAAAAATAATTCCGGATCTTTTAAAAGATATTCGACCAAAGTGATGACTATCCCCCCCCTTTGTTGTGGCCTCACCTTTTTTCAGGCGTGGATGAAGCATCTTATTACTACTGAAAAACTCTACTGTGGATGAATGAATAATTCTACCTTGAAACTTCAAAGGATGATAAGACTTGACGTCACCTATATATGCCCAATTCTTTTTGACGTTATTGCCATCAATTTTAGTTGGAATCGCCGTTTTAGAGAGAATGACATTTTGGTATTTTATACTATCATCGTCTTATCACATGGCCAGACTAGGTGTAACTAGGTGTAACTAATCAGATATAGTTTCAAAAAAAACAAAATTTTGGTTTCTCACTTTCATGTTTGTATGTTTTAGAATTAACATTTTGGGAAATGTAATTTGAGAAAGTTTTTCGCGGTAAAAGAATGCAGTCTTCCATATGAAATCGAGACATTACCGACGAGTGAGTTCGCTTACATTAGTGACTTTTCATTTTCTATAAGCAAATGGTTGTTTTCTGAAGTTGAGAATTCATTCTTAAAGGCAATTATCTTATTTATTTTGATTTAATTGTATTTTTAGTTACAAACAATGCATTGACGGAAAAAATAGGTCAAATTAACACAAAGCTGCAATCGTCAACAATTTTGTCCGTGGAAATGGGCCAAACAGCTAACCAATCTGTGGCAACTCGTAGCCTTGGAGATGCAATTAGCAAGGCATTTCGATGTTTAGTCTGTGTCGGGACAGTTACAACAGATACAGTCTGCTATAGCACATGCTGCATGCAGATTGTTGACTGCAACACGTGTGTTGATCCGTGGCACGTGTGTTTTCCAAGGGCTTCCTCCCCGTGCGGCGGCAAAAACTATGTAAATGAATACAATCGGAATCTGTATACAATTAACACAATTATACAATAGTTGACATGTCGAAATCTACTTATTGACTTGAATTTACCAAGTTTCGACCTTAAGCCTTTTTTCTCCCGGGCTTATTCGGACATCCAGATCCACAAAGTGCCCTCCCCCCTCTGTCAATCGACAACCACAAAAGCAACAGGAATGAAACTTTGTACACTTATTATTCAAACCTCTTTGCACACTTCTGTATAATTTTCATGTTGATGACGTCATCAAAAAAGTGATTGCGTTCTCACTTAATGTTGAGAAATATTGGTGATTTTGGCATTTTTGGTGATTTTTGGACTTAAGCAAGCTCAACTCTAGATTTTTGTATTTTTTGTTACTAATCAAATAAGTGAGTTTGAATTAATGATTCAAAACTATTTATATTAGTTTATTTGAAAAAATTACCTGAAAAAATTAGCTTTTTAACAAAAAATCGGCAAAAATTGAGTCAACATCGCTGAAAAACACTGTTCCTATGGCAACCAGGAACTATATTTGAGCATGATTTATTTTTTGAAAATGTCTATTGGTAAATTTTATGAAAAGTCAGTAAGTATTTGGCGAAAAATTGTTTTGTTTAAAAAGTTGCCAAACAAAAATTAATTGTTTGTTATCAAACAAAAATAATACTCCCCCCCCCCCTGGAGAGTTAAACAGAGTAGCTATGTTTTCTACGTGGAATTAAGATTTGATTTTAAATTGTAATGATTATTATGGTTATTATTTCTGTTTTTGTTGTCATAGCAAAAAGGAACAGATCCTTTTATTAGCTACATTAATCTTCAGAAATATTTTTAGAATAGTTTCAACAGATTCTGATATGTTAGCAATTAGGGGTTTTTTCATCGTTTAAATATAAAGCATCATATATTTTTATTAATTTTTTTTTTCATGTTGTATAATCCTTACTATGTCCGATTGAAATTCTACCAATAGGCTTCAACTAGTAAAGATTGGTCAAATTTACAATATTGCAAAGGAAAGGGGAAAAATCATAAATATTGTCCATAGGAAAATTATAAACAAATTTTATATATAAGCTTAACCAAAAATCTTTTGAAGATTCAGCCTTTTTTTGCAAATACTGTAAATTGAACTTGTTTTAGATATTTTCCATCGAATCTTTAAATTTAATAAGAAATTGCTGCAAACATACTAAGCTGTTATTTTGAAAACATACCAATGAATATTGAGAAGATTTTTAGAATTGGGCCAGGTTTTTTTCAAATAATTTACAGTAATTGTAGTGTTATTAATTTCTTCATAATTGCTAAATAGCTTATTGTACTTATAAAAAGTACATAATATTGTAAAAATGGAAAAAAGGATATCGCGTATTGTTGACAGAACATTAAATTGTGGTTTTGTAGTTGATGGAAGCAAAAACATGAAGCAGAAGAAAATAGGACGCTTGAGAAGGAGCTTAAAGGTTAGATATTCTATTTTAATTGCCATGTTTGGTTTTATGGAAATAACATTCTTTCTTTAGACGATATTATTACATACTGTTGTTCTATCATGAAAAATAACAAAAAAAATAAGTCCTCATGTTTCTAAAGAGCAGCGGTTGAAGACATGTTATCATGTCAAAAATAACGGGTTTTAAGCAGTTGCAGTATTGACTTAAATCAATGGAATATCTTGTTAAGAAACGTCAATGTATAGTAACCTTATTCTTAGAATCAAGTGAAAACGATGATTAGCAACAACGATAATAAATATATTATAAACACTTTGTCAAGTCAGCTGGTAGATCGATACGGAGAAGCGCCAAAGGTAATTTTTGTATTGAAAAATATTTTTCCAGATTTAGAATAGTTTAGGATTTTTTTCTAGATATAAAATAGTTTCGGAATCCAAGTATTGACTTTCTTGCATTACTTGACATTTGGGTTGCTGAAGAAATTGAAAGCTGTAAAAACGGCGAATTATTTGAAGATGAAAGAACAAACAATAATCCAGAGGGCTCTGAGAATTCCAACAAACTGATAATTGAAACAACTTCAAAAACGTCAGCAGCGTCACCACGTCAGCAGTGAGTATACTCATAGCTTAACTTTTTCTATGCAAGTATTTTAGTCAAATTTAAACAGTCAAAATTGTTTCATTAAACCAAATTTTTTAGTGGGTGTAGATGGTTCTACTTCAAATAATTGCTTGTTTTGTAATTTTCAAAAGATTTAGTCTTGTCAATTACTTTAATTTAATCTCCTGCTCGATTACCCAAAAGCGGATTTTATAAAGATATCATTTTCAATCCTATTATGGGGTAATTTTACCCCGGTCTAAGAATAAATTTTTAAGGCTCAAAATCTTACTGCCGTTCTTTAATTTTTTTTCAAAATGTATGAGCCTCCCTTTTGACGGAGGCCTCTTTTCCAACGTAAGTGTAGCAATTTTTTAGAGACGAAAAACTGTATTAAGAATAAATCAATATCTAAGAGCATACCTTGAATATTTGCAAGATAATAAAAATTCACGTCACTTCATATTATGTAATTTCGTATTTTGTAACACGCCTTAAATGATTAATTTCAGCGATTTCACAAAAGTAACTATTGAAATACTCTTCTAGATGGATATCTATCTAAGTTTGTATGCCCATAATTTAGCACAACTCTTTTGGGTTCATCAAATATGTAAACTTTTCTAATTAGTGACACGAAAATATTTTCTGACTTAATTTTGCAATTGCCGTTATTCTCTGGATAATTGTTTTCATTTCATCAGCTTCGTTTTCTTTCTTTATGTCAACTATATAAAGCTGGTCCAGATTAACCTAAATCAACTCTAATCCAAATAAAAATTAATGCTTGCTTTTTTCGTATTTATTTTAGTTGACTGATAGCACAGCCGATTCACTGTATTCAGAATCAATACTGATCAAGAAACATAATAACCAAAAAACCAAGTAGTAACAAGTTTCTTTCTATTTGTAGCAGAGAGCTCTCTCGTTTCAAGTTAAAGAAACAGTCGTCCCAGCGTTCGGTTGCAATTGTTGACAATTCACTCTTTTCGACATTTTACGGTTACATCGACAGACATTTACTTGAAACAGAAGTCGACGTATGGAGTAATTTATTCTCACAAGTTTTCCCTCATTCTCAGCGGGTAAACATGACCTGTCGACACGAAGTTTACAGACCAACATTAACAAATAGCGAAATCATAATTGTAAAAAGGGGAAAGCAGAGTTTAAAACAGTCGGGTTCAGAATTACTGCAGAAGTTTTCGTACGAAGCGAAAATCCTAAAGATAATTGGAGCTCATCAAAATATAGTTCAGTGCTTAGGAATAGCGGATGTAAATAATATTTTTGTTTTAGTCTTGCATTTCAAAACTTCAATAACATTGAAAGATGCTCATATTTATATGACAAGCGTTCATGAAAAGTACATTACCTCCTTCGGTTAAAGGGCATCTAGAGCACTTATAGGCAGCACCTTGGGTTTAGGCCTTTTGTTTGATTTTGCTACCTGGGTGCTGTTAAGTGTCTTTTGGGACTTTATGGGTGACGGCGAACTGGAAGGACTGGAACTAAACATAAATTTTTAAGCTTAGGAGATCTTCTAGGTGATAAGTTGTGATGAACTTCTGCTTGTTGATATCTCCTTGTGGAGTTCTCCTTGCTGACTCTTATTGAAGACTTCGCTTTGTGATGTCTTGGGTTGGTGCTGAATCAATGGAACCTTTTGGGGTTTAGAAACTGTATTTATCTGAGCGTCGCTATTTTTCCTTTTCTTCGTTGGGGCATCGGGCAATTTCCGAATAAGAACTTCCTTAGCTTTCTCTTACTTCTTTGGAGGACGTCCACTCTCACTTGCGGAGGAAAAGTGATACTCCTCACATTCATCGCAATCGTCTGCATAAAAAATACAAATTACATAGATAGAAAAATGACCACAAAATCGATATTGTGACCATATATTTACTGTTCCTGACGTAAGTACTTCATAGTAAAGGTATGCATGAGCAGAAGTTTATGATCTTAATTCAGCATTGGTGAAATCTTTTAAGGTTTTGTCGGATTACCATACTTGGCGATCAGTTTTTGAATTCTTCAGAGTCCCATCAGGAATCTATAAATAAGAAAAAACAGAAAGAAAAATGTTAAACTTACCATGCGTTAAACGGATTTCAACTAACTGAAATGAGATGAGGCCCATCCTTATTCAATTCAATTCTTTGCATACAATCTTGTTTCCAAAATGCACTGTCTGACCAATACACTCTTAAATCTGAAATCCAGTTAGATGGGAAAACTGCATCAACCAGTTTACTTTTTCCCTGCATACTGGCCAACGCATATGCAAGTAAATCCTCCAAATTTATGATTTTTAGTAAAACTAATATATATTTCCAACAACAATATGCACTCAGGAACCTTTCCTTTCCACATATAACATTTTGCTCTGAAAACCATTACCAGCTGTTAGCTTAACATAATATAAAACAAACGCAAGTCCAAAAACATGCATTTCCAGTTTCTTATATTAAGAAGACATGCAGAAATAAGCTTGTTATTTCTGCATGTCTTCTTAATATAAGAAATGGAAATGCACCTGTTTGGACTTGCATTTGTTTTATATTATTTTTGCTCTGAGTTCTCAATCTTTAAGGGAACATCGGAATGGAACATTTTTTTTTTATAAGTACTGTGTGTTCAAATGCTCAAAAGACATGCTTTTTTCAAAAAGGGCCTGGAACTGACGCCTATTTACTAAGATTTGTATTACAGAAGAATTGAAACCAACATTTACTATTTAAATGAAAGTTTTTAATTAATCATAGATCGTTATTAGAACCTAAGATGTTTAGCAGTCAAGAATATATTATTTTTATTCACACTTTCTGAAATCGCGAATTCGTAATAAATGCTTGGGTAATTTCCTGAATGAAATATCTTTGAGCTTAAATGTATGTTGACAATGAAGAATGATGTAAACGTCAGACTGACATGAGTCAAAAAGTGACATAAATACAATTTTTCGTTCCTATTCTATTTGAGCCTAAATTGCAGTATGACCTAGGAGTCTTAATCGGAAGCTTCATACTCTTTTGTGCTTAATTGTAGGGGGGATCAAATCGACGTAATATAATACTGGATAAATTTAACACACCACAAACATTTTATATTTCCAACAGATCATGGAGATTACGACATGAGGTTTTAGAATAGATTTCCCTACAGCGTCCATACATTTCATCACAGACCATTTCACCTGCATGTAACTGAGAAGAAATGACAGCCTTTGGAGGAAAGAATTTCTCCTTCAGCTGACTGGAATGCACAATGTATTCATAACAAATACACGTCTTAGATTGCAATAGTTCTTCAACAGCTTCTTTAGATTCTGATAGAAAGTGGTTATCGAAATAGGAATACCTCGAAGCATTTTGATATTTCACTTCAATATCAGTTTTTGACCTTGCTGAATCGTCTAGCAACAATGGAGTGACTATAAGACATATTATTTTCTTTCCAGCATATCATATCAAGAAACCAATTGTGATACAAATTTAAATTGACGTCCAGTTGTATTTGTCTCCTTATATCCTCATGGTTATCATTTGCCATGGAACTTCCTGCTCCATTTTGATAGACTGCAATGTGGCGAAAATATTTTCTATTGGTAAGTAAAATTTTTCCACAGTGACACCAAAAAAGAACTTTATGACTCTTTTGTTTCAAAGCAGCTAAATAATGGAAAATGCCATTGATATCTTTATGGTTATCATCTTTAAGTCTAACCCATTCCTTTTTTTCTAACAGCTAAATAACATACAAAACATTTCATTGCTATTTATTGCCTAAACAGAAGTAATTTCAGTTGTTATAAACAGCGGAATCAGCCAGAACCACCTAGAATCAGTCAGAATCACCCAGAACCACCTGGAATCACCCAGAATTAGCAACGGAATGACCCATGGTCGTTTGGAATCGGCCAAAGGATCTTTTATTGGCTACAAATTATCCACATGATTTATCGCGCATGTCTATATTTTTTGTTTGCACGTGTTTGATGAACCATGTTGATTTTCACTTCACTTTTCTCTCGCGCCTTATCGACATCTTCATGGCATTTTGCGAACATCTCATGAGCAAAATGGAAACACATGTCTTGTGAATTTGATGCTGCCTTATTATTGAGTCTCCCTGATCTCATTTGACAAAACACATACAAAGTATTTTTTTACTAAAAGAAAAAATATTTGCTCTCCCACGTACTTATTTTAAGATAATTTATAATAGATATTATGCTCAAACATTTGTTTGAGCATGCTTAAACATGTTCGAACAAAAATGAGCCAATCACATTTGAGAAAAAGTACGCCAAGATCCGCAAAAAATACTCTCCATCGTTATGGAATTTCATTTAAAAATGACGTAATTTTTCTTCATGAGATGTATGGCTTTTTTCAAACCGATCTTGTTGATAATAACGACCGCTCGATATTATGAACTAAGTTTTATGCCCCCCCCTTCCGGGAGATAATCATTTAGATTTTCCAATCCCATTTATCTCGGTTTAACGAACAATTATTATGTGCTCCATGGGGGTTCGTTCTCGAGAGTCCACTGTATAAGAAGAACTTTTCAGTAAGCATTTTCATAAACATTTGAGCGAATTAGTAGGGTTAAGAAACATGACGCTCCCTTATGCCGATTACCAAGTTGCGGCAACTTATTCAGGCTAACTCCCCACCTGATTCCAAGTGGTTGAATGAAGGTGATTGTAGGTGATTTGGATGGTATTGCCTCATTCTGTTGCCAAGGTGATTCTGGCTGATTCTAGGTGATTCTGGCCGATTCTAGGTGATTCTGGCTGATTCCAGGTGATTCTGGCTCATTCTGCTGTTTATAACAACCGAAGTAATTTGTTTCAAACAGTGTTTAAGGTATATATTTAAAATATTCACATTGGAAAACAAGAAAAAGGAAACAAAACAATTTATTTTATTATATGATTTTCAACGTTCGTCATTTACATCTTGTGACTCTTCAATTATTACACCAGAGGGCTTGAGTGTTAATCAAAGATACATATATATCTAGAAATTGCTTACTGGGCCTTCTGTTTGAATTATCATAACAGAATGTCAAAACTATTATACCCACCCCTCCATTTTATTTCCACCCCTTCATTTTAATAATATTTTGGTCTTCCTTCGGTTCATCTTATTTTGATCTCCCCATTTTGTGAAATTCCATCTCCCCTGCTTATTAGGCCCCCCTTCCCTCCTTGGAAAAACATTAATCAAAAAAAAAAAAAAATTATCCGATACAATTGATTTTCTGAAAAACTTGTATTTTTCAAATCAACCTGGTTGTTTGCAAAACTTTAATATGCAAATTATGGCATTTTTAAACAGGTCATCTGCAAAATAAATCACACAAAAATTTTTTCATCAAATAATTTCTAACAATTGTACTACAAACTGTTCTTACATATATACTGATTATACTATGTGAACAGGACTTACTGAAAATAACTTATAAAGTACTGAAAATAACAAAATACGAAATAATGGTAATGGTAAAACTGAGCTGCTCTACTCGTAGCATTTTCAAAAGAAGATATTTCTTTTGTGACTATTTTTAGAAGAAGAAAAAATTTCTTTTATGTCTATTTTAAAAATTAAATATTTCTTTTATGAAGACAAAGAAAGAATATTATTCACTTTTATTGATCTTTTGACATTGTTTAGGGGCGTCTTTGAAGGGAATACAACACATGCTGGTATTTGCATGCTCTAGGAAAGTGACGCATGCAACATTTGTTAACCCTTGATTACTGCTAAAAAAAGTAAAGAAAATTTTACAGCTTTGTCACTTTATTTTGGTTTCTTTTCTGTTTTGATAGAAATGACAAACAAAGCAATGTTTTTGACGAGTGCAAATCAAAATACAAAAATAAATTGTGATTGCAATTGATCACACCCACAAAATTTTTCATGTGTGTATGTTGGCATGTGCATGTGCTATCGCACAAGTCACAATGATTTCCCTAGTAATTTCAAAAGAAATAGTTTACTTATAGTGAAGAAGAAAATTGCCATTGAAACATCATGACAAAAGTAGAACAAACACATCACTTTATGATAAACCGAATATATTACTTTTCATGTTAAAAATAATATTCAGTGAGAGATATTTTCTCCATTTTAGACCCAAATAAGTAATTTTATTTAAAAAGAAACATTTTTTCGAAAAAGCATCTAAAGGAAAAAAAAATCCGATAGTGCCTCTTTAAGAAGCAATTGTTAAGTGATATTTTGAAGGTTTTGTTGTTATACCCTTAAAAAGATCAAAAAAAATATTAAGGAATAGGTAAGGACAAGTCAATGCAAGTAAGAGTTTCATGCAGACAATTCTTAAGATCGTGTAACAGTTCTTATAAATAAATCTTTACAGAGACAATATCAAGCGAGCGCAAACAGATAATATGACATAACGTTTTATTACACTTTCAGAAAAAAAATCAGTCAGCGGTAACTCATTTGCAGCTTGCTTAACATTGCTGCGTTAAATACGTTTTTAAACTTGATGGCTGAAAAATTAACAGGTTATAAGAGAAAGACCTGAGTTCTAGCATATAATCTAGTTTTTTGACTAAATAAGTTTTTAATATAGAAAAAATACAACATCAAAACAATTAAGAGTTAACTTGACATACTCAAAATCTGACAAAACTTTAGAAAGCTGATGTCCCCCCTCCCCAAATAAAAAAAAATGTGACAAAATAATTCATTGACCAACAAGTCAAATGTTTTGAATGAGCTAGCCACAAAGTGGCCTTGCCCATCTAGCCATTTTCATGACGTGACATACTCAAAACGTTTGAAAAACTGGTCTCTGATAAAAATATAAAAATAATTTTTTGAAAACTAACTCAAATGTTCTGAATAAGCTAGCCACAAAGTGGCCTTGCCCATCTAGCCATTTTCATCACCTGACATACTCAAAACATTTGAAAAGCTGATGTCTGATAAAAATGATAAAAATAATTTTTTTAAAACTAACTCGTCTCAGGTGCGACAGCAAGGAAAAACCTGAGCCAGTTTTTGCGACAAATTACTGTAGAAAATCGGTCGTTTTACTGTGCTTTCTCATTTCTCCATCATCCTAACCTACTGCTTGGATAAGGAAGAAAAAAATTTCTTTGTTTGAAAACCTTCTAGTCTTTTTTACGTTCAAATTTTTCAGTGCATAGCTATAAATATTTCATATTTCATACATATCAATAATGAAAACTATATCTTTTTTTTCTTATAGGATCTCTAAAACTTTCATTAGAAAACCCATTTCAAAAACTTCAACAACAAAGAAATGTCACTTCTTAAAAAAAAAGTTCAAGTGCACAATACTTTTCAGACGGGCCCTACGGCGGACATCATAGTCTACCGTCAACCGTCAATCTAAGGGAATGAACCTTGAATGTATTGAAATACTCTCATAATATTCTCATAAGCGTAGACTAGCTCTAGTCAATTTTTAACAAATCAAGAAGAAGGAAACCGTTGACCAAAGGCATTGCAAGCTTTTTGTACGGGAAAGACATGTATGTGCTAGAGATACTTCGTAATTAGAATAAAATATGGTAACAATGACTAGATCTAGTTTAATACCACCTTTCAGATATCAAAAACTATCACCTAAAATTTTAAACACTTCTTTACATGCATTTTCACAGCCACTAGCAATGATGGTCGATCAATGGTGAGCTATCTTCCAGGGCATTTTGACAGAAAATGTGTTCCAGGTAAAAAATTGTTGCATTTCTGTCTAAGTTATTTCAGAACCCTATTATGGCAACTCATCTAAACAGTGCGGTCTATAGCTATACGAATTAGTAATGGTAGGTTGTTTACACTATTTGCAGCTACTCCTTCGGACCTATCTATCAATTCCAAAGTCGCATTGGTCAAGGCCAATAAAATGTTCATCCTCACTTTTTTCCTCATAAAAATCCTCAATCATTCCTGCCTTGTCTCTATCCATATTCTTTTCAGCACTCTCCACATCCTGAGTCCCAGCCTTGTCAGTTACGTATAACTCAAAGCCTTAAGGGGCAATCGGCAGCTCCCAATCCATTTCAGTTTTCAGGAACTGCAAAATCTTTGAAGTCAGTTGCTCAGCATTCCGTTGAGTAACGCTAACTACAACAACCCAACTTTTCATTTATCAATTTATAGCATACCGAATATGCAACACTATCCTGTTTTACGGACGTTTGAAGGATTATTTTTTGCGCTTCTGATCTTGCCAGTGACATTCAGTATCTTGACAGTGTTTTTAACGCTTTTCCTTGAAAAGGAATTGCACTAAGCATAAAAAGATATCCATAAAAAGATAAAGTCATTGATCGTTGCAACCCTGTGTAATATTTGTCTCTACTAGGTTGGCATATCATTACCCCTTAAACTGTAATTCTGGCATCACTTTTGTTTGTAATGCTTTGTCTTCGTCATACATTAAGACAGATGTTAATTTTGTCTATGTCCTTATAACTATACAAATCATTTAGTTTTTTACTTGTCAACCACGGATGGTCCTTTAACCAACCAATTTGTATGTTTGTATGTCAGACAAATGAGATCTCATTATAAAAAAGAAAAAAAAGCAAAAAAAAATTTAAAATTAAAATAAATTCAATAAATCAACAGGATTTCTTAGAAGAGATACAGTTCTAGCCAAAATATCAAGGATTAAAAAGAGCTGAGATTGTTTCCCTCTCTGAAACTTGATATTCATTGAATATGTCTGGGAATCTTCTGAATGCTTTATTTATCTGTTTCTGAAGGCAATTATTTTTTCCACCCTGAGATATCATTCTCTGTTTGAGAGCATATGCTCTCTCTAGAAAATCTGCATGTCTCAATGTGCACCTGGCAATGGGAATGAACTCAGAAAAAAGGTTAAATAAAATATTGAAGAAGGTATATTGCTGGAAAGATGGGGCATATGCACTATGAAGAATGGGAAAGCGTCTCTTTTATCAAACAATTTGTAAATGCAACGTCCATCTTTTACCGTGATCCTATGGAAGCAAAAACTTAATCCTCTTGTTATGGCTTGTGGTGCTAACTTTCACAGAAAAAGTGCAAAACTGTTTCGTAATTTTTGAACCTGATTGCGCCGTACCAACCCCATCCAGCCAAAAAATTGTTGCACCAACTCATACCTGGTGGCATCAACCCACATCCAGCCAAAAAATGTAAAACTTGCCAACAGCTGCAAAAAATGTCATAGTCACACGCAGTCAAGAGATGCTATTACTACAATCAGAGCATCGGAGAAGTTCTCTAGTCTGTATTTCCTCTTACAATGAACTAGAATACAACTTATCTACTAATTAACCCTTTCCTAGACGGGCTTTTCTGGTCTTAAGATTCAGAGGGGGGCTTTTTTGCCCACTTTTTACTTGACCGCCTATAAATCCAGTTATACTAAACCAATTGCAGCCGAACTTTAACCAGTTTTCTTCCATTTGACATTTTCACGTGGCCATAAAAGTAATGACGTTATTGTTTTTTGCTTTGACGTCTAAAGTTGGTATTTTTGGTAAAAATTGATTCCAAGAATTTAATTTTAGGTAGGAAGGAATCGTAATTTCCAATTCAAACAAAAATATCAAAAATATTGATATTTATATATTAGTGTCATTTTGTGTCCCGATTTTTGCCAAAATTTCAATACATTGGTCAAATGATGACATCATCACTAGATTTTGACCAGCGTGTTCACAATAAAAAAAATTGAGAATTTACTGAAAAACTAAGCTTAATACCTTATACGGTGCTGGAGATATCAAAAAAATTTCAGGCTACTGCCAAAAGTTTCCACTCCTAGACTTTATCACGATCCCCTTGTACCATTTATTAACCGTTTGAGGCTCGGCAGGTCAAAAAAGTACCTAACCTGAGATTTTAGGGGGCGGAGACTCCTGGCGGTCCACGTGGAAGAGCGGCACGGAGTTTGGATGCAAATAAAAGAGCGAAGTTCTGCTTTCCAACAATTGCTTGGCCTGAAAGGGTTAGTTTTCGAGAAACAGTTACCAACTCTCAAAGTGATTGTCATATGTTTTTTATGATTTTGTAAACATTATTATTCTTTGCAGAAGCTCAATAAACTGAGAAACTAGAAAAAAAGCCTTCAGAACGAGGTTGTCTAATTTTTTTTAGATACGTGTATTTGGCATCCAAGAATAATGTTTTTAATTTTGTGCTTGGTTTGGCAAATATTGCAATTTATGGCTATGTAAAGGTATGTGTGGGTAAGTGCGGGTGAGTCTGATATTTTTTGCCTGAGTGCGGTTGGTTGAGAAGAAACAGGGTTTTGCAAAGCAATACTTTGGCTGGGTATGATTTGTTGAGTCGAATAAGATGGAGTTGAAACTGCACATTTTTTGAATACCTTATCAGGGAAAAAAACCGGAGAAAAATGACTAATTATTTTAGACGTTTGTAACTACATTTAGCCAACTAATCATTTGACCAAGTTAAATTGTTTCCCAAGCAATAATTTTCCCCAGTTAAAATGACTGTTACTTGGACTTTTCAAAAATTTCCTTGGATTTCAAATCTCGTGACTACTAACATTCTTTGCCGAATACTCAAAATTTAGCCAGCAAAAAATGACTAATTTTAGGTAAAAGTGACAAGAAAATCTAGTAATTTACCTCGGTTAATTTTATGCCCGGTTTTTTATTCCTTGATAAGGCACGTTATAGTGAGGCCGAGAATATTGCAGGAAGTCATTATGTTTAGTATACTTTGAAAGGAAAACATCCAAAAAGAATGATATCTGTATTTGTATGGATATCATCGCATTTCTTTAGATCGGCAAGATAAGTGAAAAGTATACCAAACATAATGGCTAACAAAACCCTAATTTTCGTATCGCATGTCCTGTCTATCTTATTAAGGTCAGTGAGTAAGGTAAGGAGTTACCTTATTAAGGTAAGGAGTGAGTGTTATATTTTTTGGCTGTATTTTTTTCTGAATTTGGTGTGAATTTTTTTAGGTTGCGTGTAGATGGGAGTGGTCAGGTGTGGGTTGAAATGACATTTTTTCACTGGGTGTGGGTGAGTGTGACATTTTGTGGATGGGTGCGGGTGGGTTTCTTATTTTTTGGCTGGGTGTGGGTAGGTGTGGGTGGGTGTGACCTTATTTTGGCTGGGTGTGGGTGGGTGTGACGATTTTTTGGGTAGGTGTGGGTATGTGTGACATTTTTTTGGCTGAGCGTGGGTAGGTGTGGATGGGTGTGGGTGGATTCACTGTTTACAACAGCCCTTTAATATTTAAATCACCCTTTGCTTTTAAATTTTCAAACGACAAGAAATGTTTCAGCTCTTCAATTTTCAATAATACTTCTCTCTTTTCTTTCCGTAGATTCCTCTCCCCTTTTCTATATCTTCGTGTTTTAGGTAAACAATTTTTCTTCAGATATTTCTTTTTGACTGGGGTAGATGAAGTGGCAACAAAGTATTTCGAATGAGTTTTTGTCTAATATAGAGGAGGATAATTTAGAAATGTGATGCTTCATCATTAATTGTGGCCACAGAGTAAACCAATTAGTACTATTTAACAATTTTTCACTTAATGACGAGACTAGTGCAGATATGTCAACTATATCTAGAAACGTTGAAATTTGTGCTTCTTCTCATCCAATTTTTTAAAACGATTTTTCATTGAAATGTTTTAAATCTATTGTTTTTATATGACTTAAATGATTTTTTCAAGAGAAGAAAACTAGAAATCCTTCCAATTAATCGTTTGCATGTATTCAAAAAACTTTTCCAATTAATTAGATGGTTCAATAAATTGTTTACGATTAATTGTATCATAGATTCCGCACTTAAGATCCTTTATAGAGATCTCGTCCTCTCGACCTGAAACTTGTGCTTCTAATATCGCTTTTAGATATTTTGATCTCTCGACCTGAAATTTAAGTTTCTAAGATCGTTTCTAGATCCTTTGCAAAAGGACCAGAAATTCTAAAGACCTATTAATTTCTAACAACAATTCCTAACAATGTGATATACATTCATAGTTCTTTCGATATACATTGCCTGAAATTAGAGGACATTTAGATGTGCTCTATATGACATACTTTGCCTAGCTGGGCTGGCCACAAATTTTAGGAAAACTTTACTACACTACGCAGCCTTTTTACCTATTAAAGAATGAAATAAAATAAACAAAACTTTAAATATATTTAATAATTTATGTGATCTCTTTGCAGGCAAATACAGTAAAAGAAAAAAAAACAAGTTTCATAAACACAACAGGTCTGAACAGGGAAAGTGGCTGATGTATCCTTTTTGGTTCTTACGAGAAAAACAACAAAATCAGTATTTTGATTTCCCAAAATTGGGGTGTATGGGCAGAAATTATACAACATATACAGGATAAAATCTGAACAACGTGAAATTTTTGAGGAATTCTGTGGCTACGTAAGGAAAATGCCTGAGAAACCTTAACAGGGTCCTGAACTTTAGGACTGGTAGAAAGAAAAAAGAGTAAAATTTAATTTTGAAGTTTGGAAAATTTAATGAAAAAGTTTAGTGCTTAGGCAAGTATTCTGATGCCAAATATATAAATCTTGGTTGTTGAAATTAACGTTTTGTGACCAGATTATTTAGCAAGGCCAATACAAACAGGGGCCTGGGGCCATTAATTCGTCAAAGACACTATCAATTTAGGAAAACTTATTTTGAAAATGTTGTTATAATCTGGGATTTGTAGCTTTCACTATTGGAGTAATTTTGCAAACTTCCTAAACCACATCTCATATTCTTCACAATGATGGGAAAAGTCCCTAAAGAACGGATCTTTGTACTCAAATAACTTGAGAATGAAAAACTGAACTGAGACTAAAAATAAACGAGCAACTGTCATCACTATTATCCTCTTCAATATGAGTTGAAGTTCTGTTTTCAAACTGGGGCTCCTTAAAAAAGTGAAATTAGTGTATCACCCAGGTAAAAGTAATGACGTCATCAAAATCCCCGGAATAAAGCATTAACACTTTCAACAAATTATATAACATCATTATGGCGTTCCGATAACATAACACCATTATAATATCATTATGACCACAAAACACACACGTTATCCCAACAAAGTAAGTCATGACAGCTAATGTAATAGGGGTTTCACACCAGGGTTTTGCAAAAAATGTAAAAAATACACTTTAATATATAACAAAGTGGCGGTAAGATCAAAAATTATTTTAACAATAAGAAATATCTGCTCTTCATATAAATCTATAAAAGTAAATAAAAATCAGAATTTCAACTCTTCTTATGTATATTTTTTATTGTTAGCTTGAAATTAAAGCAAGAAACAGAAGTTATGGGGCCCTTCGAGGCGCCCCTTATTTTTTGCTTTAATAAAGTTAAATATTTTCAGACTTTTTAAAGTACGATATAAAAATCGCACTTTATCATAGAGTTTTCTTTATAAAAGCATCCTTGAAATCTGGTGTGAATCCCCTATAAGAGTAAAAATCGAGAAGAAATATTTTGAAAAGGTAACTAAGCACCTCTTTCTTTGTTGAAATACTTGCAGAACCATTTTCTGCTAGAAAGAAAGTGAAAGCATCTTATATCACTATCTAAATCAACAAAGAAAAAAATAAAAATTTAGTTATTGGAGAAATTTGGACCTTTGAACCGTCATTACACCACAGCCTATTTAACAAATAGTTACGAAATTGAGAGATTTAAAACGCCTGTTGGAAAATTTTCAATAACACATAGGGAGCCATTTCTGTGGAATGGGTTGATTGAAGAGCAAAACAATATTGACACTAAAGTCGGCTTTAAAATAGAAGTGAAAACTAAACTAAGATAATAATTATATAAAGTTCTTCCAGAGATATGGAAGCCTAAATGGATACAGAACGACTGAAATTTGATTGACAGTTCTATTGTTCTCCCATTGTTTTACGAACTGAATGAAAAACAAACCGCAATATTTCCTTGGAGGGTAAAACAGACAGTGTAAATTTCTCTGAAAGTAGGCAGAGGACTGAGGATTGGTGTATATCAGAGATATATTTTCCATTATCATAAAAATTTGATGTTAGACACATTCTAAATGTAATGTAACCAACTTCAAATACTTAAAAGATGTTCTCTGAAGCCTCGAGGCAACTGTGAGCTGCGGTGAGAGCATTTGCTATGAGCTTAGTGACTGGTAAACTTTTTTAAGTTGAGCGCTGGATTAGTGGATTTTGCTTCGATACATTTGAACACACAGAAAACAAAGACATTGGAGATAAAGCACCATTTGGTAAGTAATTGTATATAGATAGAACAATAAATAAGAGTCTATTTTACCCGGCATCATTCTGATTCTCCCAAAATTAAGCCCCAATAGATGTTATTTTCATTCATGGAATTAGAGTTACTTTCTCAAAAACGTCATTTTCTCTTTCTATTATTACCTTCAATGAACAAATTTTCGCGAGGATTTATTTTCGCGAGCTCAAAAAAAATTGCAGTTCGCAGAGATTAATTTTTGCGAATTAAGGATACGCTAAACTGTAAATTAGCGAAAATAAAAAATCTTGATTTAATGTTGATAGAAATTAAATTTTCAAGTAATGACTTTTTTAGAGTGTTTCTCCATAAATAATTCTTATAATATACAGGTTTTCAAAGTTTTAATATTTGCCTTTAGGGCAAAATTGGGCAAAAATTGATTTTCAATAACCT
>JANSTP010291254.1:0-18088 GCA_025330745.1 Cladonema radiatum | reverse complement strand
GCTTCTAATGAAAGTTCTTGAGGTGAAGGTTCGAACAGGTCTGGTCTCGTTCCGAAGTTCTTGGGTACGTACGGAGGACTAAGAAGGAGAAAATAGTTAGAAGATAAGATAATGAAGAAAAAAAGACACAATGGCCTTCAGGTTATTGATGTTGCCTTATCTGACCTTAACGTGGCAAATTTATCTACGTTCTGGATAAGAACTTTGAATGTTCAACCTTTAAAGGCCCAAGAAACTGGTCATTACACAAAATGAGCCCCCTAAGAAAGCAAATCGTTGGAAATACAGTGGAACCTCTATTAGCGGTCACTTTGCGGGACTTTACCCTTTGACCTCTATATTAGAGGTGACCGTTGAAAGGAGGTTTAACTTTTTTTGAAGTTTTTTTACTGGCCGTAAGTTTCTTATGAAATGGGGTTATTAGCAAGAGAACTATTATGGGGTTATTATTCTCTATATTCGAAGCCCTATGTAAAAGGAGACGTGGCTTTGATAAACCTTATGGTTGACTGACATTTTTACATCCAAATTCCCTAAAAACTTATTAATATATCTATGATATTAGCCACGTTGACCGTTAATTAGAGGTAAAAATTAACTCCGGGAATTTAAAATTGCCCGTTTGACCGTTGTGTGGAGGTGACCGTTGTAAGGAAGTTTTTTTATAAGAGATTGACCATAATCTTGGCAGGGACCTCCGCTACTGACCGTTGTTGTAGAGGTGGCCGTTGTAAGGAGGTGACCGTTAGTGGAGGTTCCACTGTAATAAATCTTTTCCCGGTAGAAAATCTAGGTCAGTAATGACGTTGACATTTGACTAAAGTTTATAATCCATATAAGTGAGAATTTGCTATTAAAACAAAAATTTTTTTAAAAAATTACTTGAATCTTGAATAGATTCAAAAATTCTTATTACTTTTTCAAGATATAATGAAAAAAAGTGCAAAAAAAGACACACTTATAGGGCTTAACCATTTAATGAAAACTAGAGTATCGTTTGTTTTCTTACCTTTTTCGAGGAAATTGTTGGCCTTTGAAATAACTTCGATAATATTTCGTGTTATCCCACAATTCATTTGCGTGAATGTCTTTCTGAAAGGAAATATATAATTTAAGGAATATGGTAACTAGTTATCAAGTTGCTATTTTGTAAGGAAAACCTACATTAGATATCAAATCTTTATTGATTGTCATCGATCTGAAGGAAGCTGGAGCAGAACGAATTATTGGGAACGAAGTAGCTAGCCTGGAAAACAATAATTAATCTAGGTATACACATTGATCTTCGAGACTTGGATATACAGCATATACAGTTGTCCTCCAAACCTACCTACAATCGTGGCCAAAAATATTGGAACAAATCTGAGCTTTTTCAGTATAACTCTGCACCACAAGCGATAATTGGAAGGAGATGTTTTTACTTCTCAAGACAGCCATTTATCTACATCAGCCTTGACCTTTGGGCTCTTAGGTGAAAACCACTCAGCTTCCTTCTTGGCTGTTTCTGTAGCCCTTTAGGGTGGCTCCAAAGGGGAATTACCAAGACTGCCCTCTCGCAACTTCGTTACTCAAAAACGGCATGCTAAGTGAAAAGTCAAGATCTGAAAACTGCTCAGTTTTAACCTTTGTTCCAAACATTTTTGTCCACGATTGTAGGTATCGGGTTCCTGAAAAATTTATTGGGTATATATAATGGTAAGATACTTCAATGTTTCTTAAAATTCGAATTTAGTGAAAGCTCCTTATTGCGGACATTCTGCGAAGTGGATTTCGAAAATGGACATTTTTCTCCAGAAATAATGACCGTCAAACTCTTATAGAAAGACCTCCGTATAGTGGACACCTCTCTATAAGAGAAACCTTCGTTAAGATCCATAGGTATATCCGTAGATCCTTTGACGTAGTCCTGATGATATCCACTACATAGAGGTCTCTCTGTATCTTCAAATTCCAGTAACTGCTTTTTGAGGCTCCGAGAATGGACCCAAATCTAGTTAACCTCGATCCCAGGGCTTCTTTCCTTATGCCGCGGAGGAACAAAGCCCTGGAAAGAAGTAGGCACAAGGAAAGAAGTACTGGGAACCAGGTTGAGTTCTAGAGTTAATATATTGCGACTAAGGTCTTGCTTTACAACCTTTTGTTTGTATTCCGCTGACTACAAGAACTTCGGCATTTGATTGTCTGAAAAAATAATGATAATGAAGTGACAAAAAATTCATTGCATAAGATTCAAAATTAAAGCAAGAATTAAATTGCGATTGAGTGGCTAGTAAAGCTAGAAATCTACCTTCCTATTAAGGCCAATGTTTTTAGCTCCCTTGGACGGCTGCTACAAATAAGCTTAACTGTACAGTCGACTCTCGATAACTCGATAACTTTCACGGGAAAAAAGTTCGACCTATCGAGATGGTTCGAGTGTTCCTGAAAAGGGTTTATAGGTTCAACGGACCGAGAAAAAAGTTCGACCCACTGAGATGTTTGAGGTTTCGAGTTACCGAGAGTCAACTTTATATTTAACTGACCTCATCCTCAGAACTCCTTTCCTGATTTCACAAGAGAAAAGGTACAAGAAACGAAAGAGCCCTAGGGAGGAAGTAGTGTCTTTTACCTTGGATGGAGGGAAACTTCTTGTGCATTGATATACAGAGGGAACATTGGAATCGTCAAACTAAAAGAAAAAATACTCCTAAAAAGCATTGCAATAATCCTAATATCAACCACAACGTGGTGTAGTGGTTAGCACTGTTAGTTCTCATCAATGCGCTAGCGGTTCGATTCCCCATCCGCGCATGATAATTTCATTTGAACGTCTGGCGTAAGATGTTAAAAATGAAAAAAAGATAAGTTCAAATTGAGTTAAGTTTATCTGTCGAGCTCGGACTTGTTTAAACCAGCGCCCCTGGGTCATAGTGTACTTCAAGCTTCTATTTGTATTCACGTTATTTTGGTAATCGTAAAAACTAATACCTACTTGGACGATATCTTCCCCAAATGACTTATTGCTTTTCATCATCCCCTCATTCGCAGAGCAAAAGAAATTCTAGATACAAAATAAATACGTTGTAAATTGAGATAATACCACCACCCCGAGAATTTTTAAATGTATTTAACTTCTCCATCGTCTACTTACTTGCTTAATCAAACGTCTGCGTTCTTTTTCCCTCGTTAACAAAGAATGTCTCGTACGAGGGGTTTCAAACTCATCTTTCTTCATTGCCAAACTTTCGTTTTTATTTGTAATGTTATTAACCATAGTATTTAATTTCAATAAAAAAGAATCCTTCGTTTTATTAGTTGATAGAAAAGTATAAAAAAATAATTGTAATTACAGACCTATCATTTTCAATTATTTTTTTACCTTGGAAACAACTTAGCTCCCACTGACTTCTTTTTCTTCTCCGGCATAATCAGAGAAATCCTGGGTACGAAATGATCTTGAATAGAGATTTCAATTGAATACATCTAAAAGCGGCATGTCTCTGTAATTCCTGTCAGACCAGTTGCGACGGGTAACATTGATTACTTTCAATGTAGCTTTAATAAATTTTTGTGAAATCGCAGCGTATCGAAATAATAAGATTTACATCAAAGTGGTTTGCAGATTTCTTTTTGATAATGAAAGGAGTCATAGAGGTTTTTTCTATTATTTTCTGGCGACAAAAGGAACGAAATTGCGTCTAAAAAACTTCCGTTAATGTTTGTAAAAAATATCATATAAAATTTACGACAAAAAAACCGTTTGAAAATCATCGATAAGGAGGGGAATGGGCGGTACTAGTGTCTTTATATTCCCACGAGGTCATACGTGTTGAATAATAATAAAAAATAGCCATATTACCAAGGTCAAATCAAAGTAAGTAAGTTTTATTTCATCACCAAATAAGTTAAAATTTACAAATTAAAATGCATATACAATTGAAAACACTAATAACTGACAAACAAACAAACAAAAAATTTATAAACTAAAAAATACTAAAAACAAAATCTTAAAAGCAATTAATGTGGGATTGGTGACAGGGATGACACAAAACAAGTTGCAAAGACCTGATTTCCATTGTGGTCCCCGGGAATTGGTGAGAAAAAAAAAAAAAAAAAAAAAAAAAAAACTAAACTAGAAACGGCGGTATATATCATCTTCTATTTTTTTC
The DNA here is from genome assembly GCA_025330745.1 of Cladonema radiatum. NCBI lineage: Eukaryota > Metazoa > Cnidaria > Hydrozoa > Anthoathecata > Cladonematidae > Cladonema > Cladonema radiatum. Next base: position 13,940 of record JANSTP010291254.1, on the reverse strand, counting down.
TCAATCTTAAACAGATGTTTTTTTAAGGAAATAACCTTTGAGGTTGAAAAAAATTCCTTTCTAGAACATCTGGAAAAATGGGGATCTTACAAATGGGAACTCGGCAAGTTAGGAGCAAAATCTCCCAGCTGAAATCTCGGTTGACCAAAATCATACTGATGCAACGTATATAACGCCAACAACGGTTAGAGGATTGGTACTTAAAAACTCTAGATTTTTTTATAATCTAATGGCAGTCCCTACCTAAAGATTCATGAGTAGCCAACCCGCTTCTTCACATAATTTTCTCTTTGAATAATGGATTATCATCAAAGGAAGAGTTGCGCGGGCACAATTTCCTCTACCCCTATTCGTAATGTAGGAAATACGATAGAAAAAAGGTGCAAATGTAAGGTAATAAAGTAGATATAGGATTATCAGATGTAAAAAATCCAGGTTTTCTTGAATTTTTACAAAGAGAAAATTTAGAAATCTTGTATATAAAGCTGTCTTGACGGGGCGTTTTGCGAATGTAAACAAAACGCAAAATGGAAGAAAAATTATTTCTTATTTTTAAAATTAAAAATTTATTTCTATTTAAAAATATTTTATACAACTAAAAATACACAATATATTAACAACAATAATACTTTAATAACAAATTTTGTAAAAATTTTCTTGGACTAAATTTATGAAATCTATGTGCATATGACATGCGTAAAAAATTTAATATGCGTATAATTTAGTTTTATTCACATCTTTATCTTGACATTCGCGATTCCGGCTATAATAATAAAACGTGCCATCTTTACGCTCCAACTTCTTTACCAGGCCACTTTCAGGCCATCGATCAACCTAAAATATGAATAAGATACAAATAAACTCGTATATTCCAGAGGCTAATCTAGAAATTAAAGGTAGGGTTCGAAAATTTCCAAAAAGGGCAAAAATAGGGACACAATTTTCTTCACTTTTTCTATTTTCTTTTATTCTTGCAGGGTCAGCATCCGATAGTCGGAATATAAAAAACGCTAGAAAACTAGAAAACGCTATTCCCCATCATATTTACACACTTTCGTACAATTATCAGAAAGATGGCATCAAAAGAGAGGAATCAAATTAAATAATTTAAATTAGATGATAGAAGAGCATTTATAATGCTAAACAAACGTCAGGAGATTGAAAAAATAGTTTCCAAATCGTTGAATTTTGCGTTTTCATGGTCTTAACATAATTTTGTTCCTATGGAAACATTGAGGTTGTATTCTAATTTTGGTCGTAAAATTAATTGGATTTTGGTGATGTGTGAGAAAGTAAGGAGAAAGTGTTTTTTGACAAAAGCAAGGAGTATCCTAGGACAATCTTCAATTATCTTTCTAGATATTATCAAGTATAAACGATCGGGGAAAATGGGGTGCACAATAGATTCCGAAACTGAACAAGAACAGACTTTCTAGTTCGCATTTGAAGCGCAATAGAATTACATTGAACTTTCTTTAGCTTTAGGAATTCCACTTTAGCAAAACAGACTTTGTGACTGGTGTAGAACTTTTTACAACGCAATTAATTATTTGCTAATTACTATCCAATCAAAAAACGAATTCTGTTCGTTCTTTAAAATGTTAATTGCTTTTACTAGCCAATCAAATCAAATCTTGTAAAAACGTTCTACATGGCATGGCATTGTGAATAACTGTTCTTTCGTAGTTTAATTGGTAGTAAAAATATTACTAGAACTTCTTGTAGGGCATCCTTGCAAGGCGACAAAGAATATTTTATTACAAACATTTAATGATGAATTATTTCGAGAGAATATTTCAAATTTCCAATACGTTTTAAGGAACATTTTATCATTTTATCCAGAAAACCAACTCCTATATTGTGAAACAAACCAAACAAAATCACTGTAGGTTGTAGTGAGCTTAGGTGATAATACAAGTTTGGCTCATATGAAAGACGTTAAATAATGATGAATACCACTTTTGATTTCATTCCAATCTGACTTTTCGTTGTCAAGATATTTGAGTTCAAAGATTTATCACTTAGGGAATTTTCCTAAAATATTTTGAAATATTTGATGTCATCTAGCGTACTGCAGAAAAAATACTCAAATCTTGAATGCTAAACATCTCAGGTCATAATAATGATTTATAATGAAGATTTTTCACATAGAAAGTAAATATTTATTAAAAATATTCTGCAATAAAATTTTTTGTAAATATGCTATAGGTCACTAGTCCCAGGCCCCTTTCAAAAATCACATTGGCCTCAAGCTTTAGCTTTTGAAAATATTCATAAAAATTATTCTCTATTTCCAACATTCTTTGAAAGGTTCAAGACTCAAAAAGAGTTCATTTTTTGAAAGAAAGAATTTTTAGCTATTGAGCATGACCCCAAAACAAAAAGGGGCCTGGAAAATTTATTTGTTAAAAATTTCATTGCAATTGAATTTTCATTAATAGGTACTACCTATGCGCAGATTTTCATTCATGATATTGTATTTTAATAACCTGGGATATTCAAATTCCAATTTCGGGGTACTTTTTCTATACATTAGACGAAATTACAAACTTTTAGACATTTTAGGGAAATTTATCAAGCAACAAATCTTTAAACATAAATAACTTTAGAACCAGAAATTGGATTGAGATGAAATAAAAAAGCAATGAAATTCATCATTGTTTTACCCTCTCTCATATGAGCCTGTATTTTCACCTCAGAATCCTTTCAAAACATCAAATCCCAAATCAAAAAATCAACTGACCAAACCACTCCATTAAGGCCAGGCCCAAAAGTCCTAATTAAGATGGGGAGTTTATGTCCTGAAGCAACAACACTAGAGTAGTGGCCTATCAATATCCAATTCGGTTTTTTCTTTCAGATATTACTTGCTTGAAGTAACCAATCATGTTTCTTTTTGTTAAAAGCTTCTGGTACACTAAAAAACTTGACGTCGTATTCCTCATCATAGAAAGCTAGTGGATGAGTGCTTTAAATTTTCCTTTTCTTACAAGGTATGACAAAATGTGAAAAAAAAAAAACGTATTTTGGGCATTTTTAACTTTCTTATTATTTTATTTTAGCCTATTTTCATGAAATATACCCCTTCTATGTTACTTTTTCCAAAAATCATGTTTTTTTAGGTGTTTTTAAACTTTTCATAACGTTGATTACAAAACTCCTGTCTTTGTAGAGAACGCAACATTCCCACTTTATGTAACTATTTTTAGAAACGTGAACCTTGTAAGAATATGATTACAAAGATGCACAAAATTTAGGGCGTGTTAAGGTCGCCCTAAATTAACACAGATAAGAACAAACGAGGGTCATTAAAAACAAAGTAATATTAAATATATAAAAAGAGTAATGGGTAGGGGGTTAAGGTAGGAAATATTTGCTAAAAAGTAAAAAGTTAATCAACTTGAATAAGTAAGGGGCTATCAAAGTTTCTTTCAAGTATTTAATAGTGGCTTTTAACAAGTTTTGGTTTTCCAAAAAGAGAGATTATCACTTCCATACAGCAGGAGTTCAATCTTACGGGAATCTGATAGTATGTTAAAGTCATTGCAAGAAGATGCTGCTACATCGAGTAAGTCTTTACGCTGACGGGAGAAATGGCTACAGTGCAGTAGGAAATGGTCTGTGTCTTCGACTTCTAAACTGCATGAGCATAGAGGATTAATTGTGTCATTGAAGTTATGATCAAATTTATGTTGATTTAAATGAGATAAATGAACGCGAATTCTAGTAAGGAAGTAAGTGTTTTACTTAAGCAAATTGAGTTGTCTAGTTTAGTCCATTCATTAAATGCTCTTGGGAAAAAAGAATTTTTGAAGTGGCTGATATGACAGAACAAGTGATTATTTTCTTGTCTGGTGCGACTCAAGGGTCTGCTCTGCGGAAGATATTCAGATAGATAGTGCGGTACTTGTGTGGTTTTTATTTTGTAATAAGAACACAGGGTCCTCACCATCTCCTGTCTTTTAAGCTTTCTAGTCCTAATTCGTTGTAAAGTCTTTTCCGGGTAGTAATGATAATTTCTCAATAAATAAACAATATTTGCAAAGTCTCTATTCAATATCATACTTTTTAGATTAAATCATGCTCAATTCAATTATCCATAACACATAAATTAAGGATTTACAAGTGGCAATAATTAAAAATATTAAGTAACAGCTAAATACTACAATCAAAAATTTATTGACTGTATAACTGTTAGCTCTGAATAATATATAGTTTCTGTTTATTCATTATCTTGCTTGGAAATTTCCTGTAAAGTAGTTGCTGAATAAAAATAAATTGTCCCTTATTGTAAAACTCATTTCGTAAATTGCCCCATAATAACTTTTCATTTATGTTTATAGCTGTTCGAACAAACTTCAAACTAATTTTGCTGCTTATTTTTTGCGCTATATTTCCTTATCTTCTGTAATATTGAATAGCCAAAAATCTAATTGATCGGTCGACAAAAAAATCTGACCTTTTCCTGACAAGAAAACCATTAAGATATCAAATGCACTTTTTGAGATAAACTTAAGTAAGAAGCCTTTAAGCTTACGGTTGATTTCTACTAACGTCAGTAGTGCCTTTTTTGGACTTTTATGAGTCCGAATATTGGATGCTTCCCTGCCCCTGAACACTATATTTTTTGCCCTTTTTGATTAGAAAAGGAGAGAAAAGATTAACTTTTTTGGGTTTTTCTACATATTTTGTGCCCTTTTGACACAAATTGGACTATGCCCTAATTTACTAGAATATGCCCTGAATGTTGAAGGACTTTGGCACACCCCAGACGTTCCTTGAAAAATGAACCTAAAAGTAGTTTGCGGCAAAAACACTCCTTATGGTTAATTTACTAGGAGTGCTAAAAGGATAATATCAGTATTTAATTATATAACAGTTAGATCCAGAAATCAATTTGCTTATAACCAACCAGGGACAATTCTAGAAAATGAAGACAGAGCCAGGTTAGTGTGGCAAAGGCACAAAATATTTAGAAAACCCACTAAAATTAATCTTTTTTCTCCTTTTCTAATCAAAAAGAGTAGAAAATATAGAGTTCAGAGGAAGGGCAGTGTCCGATATTCAGACTCATAAATGGCCTAAAAAAGGCACTGCTAACTCTTTAAAAGACAATACATTATGATAGCCAACTAAGCCAAATCTTAAAAAATAAATGCGTACTTGGAGACTTGAATGAATTCAAAATATTACTAACAAATTTTTTGAGCGCCTTAAAAGTAAGAATTTTAATACTTAAAAAGTAAGTTACCTCAGTATTGTTATTTAAATGTCTATATTCTTTCTCATCTCGGTAACCAGCTGTTTGAAACCTATATGCTATAATAAGAATATAAATACAGTCAAACAGCTACCTCTATAAGACAGCCATCTGTTTAAGAGGGTCACTCTAAGTTCAACCCAATGAGTTTTTTATATAAATGACCCTCCATAAGACAGTCACCTGTCCAACACAGTCAGTGGCCACTTTTTTGAGGTTTCAAAGTAGTAAAAACCTGTATAAGACAGCCAGCAATATATTCATAAAACAAATCAAAGACTTTGATAAAACTGTCACCTTATTTTAATAAAAAACAAAATTTTGATGTCAATTAGTCTATTGCTAACTGAAAATTATTTTGGAAAAACAACCCGATTTGAAATATTTCTTTTTCTGATAACATTTCTCAAGACCTCTATTGCCAGGCTTTGTCATTTGAAAATTGCCAAGGGAGTGGTCAAGACTCCTTTTACACAAACTAAAGAGAGTGATTTAGACATTTTTCAGCCAGTTTTGCATGATCAAGGAGAGTGTTTATCAAGTTTCAGTGATTTGAGGTGAGTGATTGACCTCCCACCTGAATGTGGCTGAAGAGTGCTGAGGAGAGTGAGAGTGATCACTCTCCTCACATGACATTGACTGATAGCCAGCTGTCTCTTGAAATAAGCAAGAAAATATGTTCTGTAAAATAATTCATTAGAATTCTCACCTTCTTCAACTACAGGACTCCATTGCTTTGGTCGCATAACCGATTTTGGTTGAGGCGAGGTTGGGAACTTATCATTTGTTTTCTTCCTGATACCATAACCTGAACTTCTTGCTGATGACATTTTATATTTATACTGAAAATACAAAAACAAAAGCTGTTGCAAAGAAAAATATTATGATTAATAAGAATATTCCAGTATTAGCAGGTGATAAAACTCTAAATGGCATATATTGGTGAAAACATACATAAAAGTTTACTGGACACTCTCCTGAATTACTTTTTAAACCAGTTTACAACCAGTTTACAACCAGTTTAATCAAGCCAGTTTTTACATAGTCCATAAAAATTGCATTTATCGTCTGAAAACTCAATTCAAACCATTTTAAAGCAGCAATGTCAAACAGAAACATGAGTGGAATTTCTGGCAGAATAAAAATAAAAAAAGGAACAAACATGTTCAGATAAAATTATGCTGAAAGTGGTTGCATTGACGCTGCTCTCTAAAGCGTGGTACTCACTGAGCGATTAAGGGCGATTAAGAGAGGTCTCATTGTCAGCATAGTAAGCGATTATGGGCGAAGCGATAAATATTCGTATGTACTCATCAGTGTTTATTTTTGAATTGTTAATTGAGGAAAATGGTACTTTTATGCTGAGATGCATTCATTGGAACATTGAAATATAAAATATTGGAATATGAAACAAAATACTATGAATGAAATCTGAGGTGTACAATATACTTTATAAAAAACAATACAAAGCTAAAAATTTACCGGAAATCTCATTCCAAACATTCTTTTTTTACGTCTTATAAATACCATGTACTTACCCTTTGTGATTTTCGCAATACAATATTAGATAATAAGTTGCTCTTCCTCAAAAAAGTTAGAAGTCGTACATATGAAGTCCCAGATTCAAAGTTACAAGCTACTTTGAGCATGTTGTTGTGTCGGCTTCTTTGAAGTCTTATCGCTTTTTTCGATCCAGATTAAAAATGGCGATAAGCAAATTTGGGCGATTAAGTGCGAATAACAGTGATTAAAGGTGATAAAATTATGTACTCATTGGACGATTATGGGCGATAAACATCATGCCCACCAAGATTATCTCCCTTAATCGCTCAGTGAGTACCACGCTTAATAATTTGTGGGCAAATATAGAACAAGATGTGTGATGAAAGGTAGAAAAAACAAATCTATATACTATGGACGCAAAGGATCTGCTTATCTCTCCCTATTTTCGGAGGTAGTAACCGGATTTACATTTGTATTCTCTGCAAAATCATATTTGAAGTTGCTTTTAAAATTGCCTATCCGCTGCTAATAAGCCAACGATTTCATGAATAAGATCATTGTTTCAATAACAGGACCCTTTTCTGAAAAAGAAGCTGTTCAGTAAAAATAGTTTGTCACAGGTTGATTAACAGGGTGTCTCAGTGATTCTTGGAAATCAAATTCAAGGTCACTCAAGGTTATTTTGCCAATTTGTTGTAATTTTTCAGGGTTTTTTCCTCCTTTTTCAGGGTCCTTTACATAAAATGAGCAAAGTCTGAACACAAAGATACAGTAACAAATTATGGATGTCTAATAATGGGATAAATCAACAAAAAATGTGCAGTATATAAATTCCTTTTAAAAACCTGTAAATAATGAAAAGTATATAGTAACTTATCTTAACATAGTGAAGGGGGTTTGAGGTCCCACCAAGTCCAAGAATCAAGTCAAGTCATAAGTTCAAGAATCAAGTCTCTTGAAAGTAGAATCCATACCTAAATTTCAACCAAATAGGTCCCATCACCCTAAAAGCTCCCACATGAAATCCTAAATTTCCATATAAATACGATGCTTTTCAAATATCAGTGATACCGTAAATAATTTAGATGATAAACCAATGAAAATGAATGGAAGAAATTTGCAACAAACTATTTAGGTAAGAAATATAAGCATGTCTCTCTATGGTAAATAAATAATAAATCTTAAAACATATGAAGAATATATGTGGTCAAAAAAACAAGTTAATATATATCAAAAATCATAAGATATTACATTTTTACCTAAATTGTGAACTTATTCTTTTTTGGATAAATAAAATACTAAACAAACTGAAATCACAAAAAGGATGACAGGCAGTATTCATAATGTGAGGGTTTATTACTTAGCTGGAGGAGGTTGCAGGCTTGAATTCTGTTGTTCAATTGGTTTATCTGTTGCAAGTTTTGGAACCTAGCTAGCTACAGTCCATGGTTATAGTATTTACACTTATTAATATATATCGTAGAATAAAGATTCTACAGGTTATTTTCAAAGTAAAATAAAAATACAAATCACTCTGTGATTTAAGGTCATCTTTGTAGATAAAACTTCAAACATAGTCATAGTTATTTTTTGGTATTTGATTATGGCTTATTAAGACAACAATGGCCAATTTGTCAACTCAGTAGGGTCTGGTGATCAATATGCACCAGATCTTGTGAATTACTAATTATTTTGAGAGTAGCAGTTATTTGCGTCTGCTGCCTATGATTCAGAATTTCAAAAGGAAGATGGGAAAGTATTTATAATGGCATTATTAGCAACTTTTTCACAACGACACAAGCTAACTTTTTTTTTTGAATGGCTGAAATTCATAACTTTTTGCTTTTTTTTTGTCATATTTTATTAAAATACGTAAACAAAACATTTTAAAAACTCTAAAAATAGAGCCATTAATAAATTTGATTGTATTTTCACAGAACACATTTGAAGTGAATACAGAAAAGAAAGAAACTTATTTTTGAAAGTAGAATTGACATTCATTTTGTGTCAAGAGATATTTTTGAAGAAAATTCTTGTGTATCACACTTCAAGAAAGTAAAATCTCTTTGGTCAAGAAATTAAGCTGTAAGAGAAAGATCTTTTCGAAGTTACTCAACTTGGGATATATATCTGAACTAAAAAACAGGTAACGTTAAACTTTTATTCAATTGCAAACTTACTGAAGTTAAAAGCTGATATAAATTTGATTAAAAACCTTGATAAAAAGATTTGCTCTAGAAACAAAATCGTTTTCTAAAACCGCACTAATTTTCCCTTTTCCCTATTTATTACTATTATATAATTTGTTGATGTATTTGTACTTTGTGTTGCTTATTTCAGAATTGTGTTTACGTTCTATTTTACCTTATTTCAGTTTATCATACTTTTTTTCCTCTTGAGCTGGTGTTTATAAGTTTTGAGTTTATATGACAAATACATATTTGAAAAGTGAACAAAAAGCTTTACAATGTCTATGAGTAACAACCTGTTGCTTGTCTTAAATTTTATCAATTTTAAATTTTCCTATTTTCCCTATTTTCATTTTTCCTTTTTTTCCCATTTCCTTGTTATTATTATCATCATTATTTATTTCTCATCTTTCACTGACGAATTTGCAAATCCATTTAAGTCCTCAGAAAACGAGAAAAATTTGTGTCCTTTATTATTTAATTTTTTTAAACAAAAACATTTTGTGTTATTTATTTATATTTTTGTATTAGGTATATTTGTTTGACATGGTAAGTAGAGGGGTGCTAGCACCCACCCCTCAAGAAAAATTAGGTCCCCCCTGGTATAAAACTCTTAGCCCTCACTATGAACTCAAAGTTATCAAAACATGATTTAAATCAAATTATATCAAATATTGCAACTTGAAACATATTATTACGTCCTCATACAAAAAGTTCCATAAAAGTATATCTATAAAAAATTCTGTAAACTAAAATGAAATTTATGAATATTAATAACTTAAAAACTCTAAGTGCTAGTGCCTTCATTTCCTGAAGATTGTGAAGTCAGTGATTGTTAATTTCTTGTCAGTAGAATGCTTTATTTTAAAGAATTCACCATTTTTAATTTAGGCTTATTCCTTAGAAGGCCAATCCAGGATTATTCCAGGAACGAGGAGGGAAAGCAGCAACAGTGAAGCACCCAGGGGGCTTGTTTGACACCTTACTTAAAGGAAAAATAAATGTTCTTTCCAATGATACCAAAAATAATATCTGGAAGGCCTCAAGGCCTAATCAGTTAAAGTATGTCTGAACAAGACAGGGTTTGAATTATGATTTGAAAGCCATTTAGCAGTTTTACAGTAAAAAAGAGAATTTTCCATACAAAAGACACTTTTTCCTAGTAATTTTTCCAAAAACCATTTCGCAAAAATGAAAATCATTTAGGATTTTGCAAAACTGCAACGCTATAATACAAACACTGTAAGAAAAAATCCCAGACAGGGTATTATAAGAAGCATAGAAATAAACTTATCAATGAAGAAACAACTTACCTTTAGCTATTTGATTATGAGTAACACTTTACTCAAGGTTTAAGTAAGATGTCCAAATAGATTGAGTGATTATGCACATTCAAAAACAAAGGTTTTAATAAAATTCAAAAAGCAAGGCAAAAGCCATATCCCTAAAACAATACTTGTTTAATCAGCAAGAAGATATGCAAAACTGTAATATGCTAGTAAAATGCTAAAAATACTAGAAAAATGTAGGAAAAGAAATCTGACAATGAGTTTTTAAAAACCTATACCACTTACAAGTATAGGCACCTCAGAATATACACAGGATTTTGGTTTCAAATTTTGCAACAATAGAAAATAATTCAAGATAATTAACAATCTGAATAGATATCCTATCCTTGTACAATTTCTTCCTGGGGTATCACTTTGATATTATGAGTACAGCCTTTTGGCACAACACATTTGAATTTTCAATTTTTTTTTCTTAGGGACCTCAGTATGTACATCAATAAAAATTGCAATACCTTACTGAATGTTCAACTAAATTTTACAAATTTTTGTGTTGAGATATCTGATACACTTACCTTTCAGAAAATTCAATCAATTAAGCTAACCTTCATGTAAAGCAATTTTTATAGGCTAAAAGTACCTCAAATATACACGGCAGGTACCTCATAATATACACCGATAAAATTTGAATTTTATCAGATTGTTTTTGATTTAACTATCATACCTTGGTGAGCATGTAGTTTATATACTTCTAGTCTTATTAAATCACTTTCATTGTTTTTTCAAAGCTTTACAACATATGTTTGTACTTTCTAACCTTCCATTGATGATACAGAAATATTTTTCGCAAATAAACTGTCAAAAAATGACTTTGAAACCAAAATTTAACTTTTGTATATATATGAGAAAAATCAGAATGAGCTTATGACAAATCTGATGAATACATAGCCACAAGACAGTAACCAGGAAAAATACTGAAAAGAAGGAGAAGGGACTCCAAGAACTCCCAAAAGCTGTCACAGAGAATGGTCGGCAAGGTCAAGCAGTACTTGATACTGGAAGACTTGTGCTCGTCAAAAGTTCCTTTCCAATTGTTCAAGTTGATACTTTTTACATAAGGACCTCAAAATGTACACAAAAAAGTGTTTTTATTTGGTATATTTTAAGTGTAATCATCACCTTAACAAGTCATAACCCCTGTTCACATTTTTAAACCTTTTTGCAGAGATCATAAATAGGGTTTTAAGAATCAAAAAACAGACTTATCTTCAAATTCATGCACACACGAGCTGTTTGCAAAAAAAATTCAAAAATTTATTGAAAACTTTTCCGAACTTAACAAATTTTTTTCCAGGAGCATAGGTATGATAGTGTATATTTGTGTTTCATCGGGTAGATTATTTGCATATTGTTTATAAACAACAGTTTTTTGTTTAAAAATACAATTCTGTGCAAAGTTATTCAAGTAAAAACTACCCATATATATTCTGGGGGTCATGTATATTCTGAGGTGCCTATACCTGTACTGCCTATTTATAGAGCAGTGAGAAAAATATTTGATCGCAAGTGCCCACAAAACCAAAGAAATGGGTCAAAATTATAATAAATTGTGAGCACTCGGAGCATTTGTTTAGTAGGGTCAGACATTTTCAAAATTATCATAATTAAATTAGAATCTTGTTTTTTAACATTTTAATCAACTCCCTATATCATTAAAACAACAAAAAGTTATTTATTTTAAGAAAAGGTCCGTTGAACTCCTATCTAAAGACCAAATTTTGGGCCACATTTTTGGGTATTGGACCCAAAATAGGCGGCTTTAGGGCAAAAAATTGTAATTTGAAGTAGACTGCAAAAAATAGTTAAATATGTCAGTAACTAACTGCAGTATACTCTACATAAGTGGAACCTCCATGGGTCCGGAAAAAAGTGTTCCACTTATCGAATGTTCCACTTTTATCCGTTGCGCCCGATAACTGGAACCCCAGTGAAACAGTGAAAAAATATCAAAAATATTTTCTTATTTTTTTCAGTTTTCTTCTATTTTTTGCTTAGAAGACTGCATTGTTATCACGTCCGAAATTTGGCCACTGTTTTATACTTTTTGTTTTCGTTTATTGATAGAAATAAAATATCTCGAGAGAATACTTGATCAAAAGCCTTTTTTTCAAAGAATTTCGGAAAAGTTCCACTTATGTGAAAGAATATAGCTCATTGGAGCAAAAATATGGTTCCAGTTATTGAAAGTTCCACTTATCGAGGGTTCCACTTATCTGAGTAAAATAAGAGAGACTTGTTAAAGCAAAGCCAAGGGACCAGGGAAATTTGTTCCACTTAGTGAAGGTTCCACTTATCCGGGGTTCCACTTATCGAGCGTATAGACGGATTTCTTGTTTACATTTTTCCCGTAGAATATACTTCGTTACCATTCCTCTCTGGCAGACTAAAAAATGCAGACTGCAAATGGAAAAATGTTAGTTTGGTAAGATATACCAAAAACTCGTAGTGGAAGTTAAATGCCAACCAGATATGTTAATCCTCATTTAAAAAGACATTTCATATATGAAGGCTGAAAGAGTTTGTTGGCAGGGTATGTCAAATAGTTAAATTTTCTGCAGTTCACCACTTCCACTTAGCATGTTTTGGTCTGCCAAGGTGGTCTTAGCAACAGCCGTTTTTTGTAAACATTGACGTCACGAAGAAAGCCGTCTATAAAGCAAGTATGTACACAGAGAATATTGTTCTTCCATAATGCGTAATAAAACTCTGAATATTACAATAAAATATTAAAACAAATAACTTCTCTAAAAAATACTAACAAATAAACACTGCTACTGTAGCAGGGACATAAAAAGGCTACGTACATAAAAGGCTATATAAAAGTAAACGCAAAAGAGAGGTAGACTAAAAGTATACCAAGTCCAAATCACCTTCAACAAAAATAGATTTCGCTGATGTGAACACTTGATGTTAAATTCATAGTTTTTCTAGCATGAGCTTTCCCATACCGCCAATCTTTCTTGCTATAATATTTTCTATAAAAAAAAAAAAGGTTTCCCTATAGGTTTATTTAGCCCTGGTGGCTAAAGGGTGGTATCTCCCTGGTTCTTATTATTACATATTTATTTTACTTATCGTTAATGGTTAACATATTGTTGTCAAACAGCATATTTAGATTTTATTTTAACACCGATTGAATGTAATATATACCATAGACATACGAAAGACAACTTGTAAAAATTATGAGCTAAATGATAAACTTTTTGATTTCATTTTTGAAGGTAAACATGTCTTGTGGTGAGAAAAGCAACAACCTGGTTGTCACAACTTAGAACTTCAGCTAATACGTCTAGGACTTAAAAAATCTGCAGTATCAACCTCTTTTAAGAACTATTTCATCCTTGATTTTTCAGAAATCCTCAGAAAAAACCTTAGACAGACATCTACCAGACAGGAAAGCATTAAGTACTGTCATCAATCCGGAGGTTTCTTCAAAAATAAAATTTTACGGAGTACTGATTTTTGTTTTTTACGTGTTGTCGATCGAACTAAAAAGGCATGTTGTAAAACGCATAACAGAAATTCACATCATCAATCAATCAATCAACACTTATTAATAGCGTAAACTGACTAGAGGCCCGACTCGGAGAAAAACAAGTGAAGCCAACCAAATTGCACGGCACGAATTTCAAAACTTTGGAT
>JANSTP010291143.1:0-18091 GCA_025330745.1 Cladonema radiatum | reverse complement strand
AGGTCAAAAAGATACTTTTACATTTTTTTAATCCTTTCAACCTATATAACAAACTATTTGATTGTTGCTCTGTGTCTAATGGACCCAAACACTCAGACAATCTAAAAGAAAAAATTTACTTTAATTTTTGGAATTTCCCCAAAAATAACCTAACATTTTCTGTACAAAATAGTACTATAATACTGTACGGTTAAGGGGTTAAAGCAAGTCGAAACAAAGTCTTTAGTGAATGAAAACAAACAAGGTTGAATGAATGAATAACTGAAAAAAAGGCTCATAGCTCAAAAATAATTGAAATAACACGTTTTTGAGAGTTATTGAACAGGTTTGACTTTAAAAAGGGTTTGGAACTAGACATAGCATATTTTCCAAAAGTGTACAATTAAATTTTTTCAGTCAGTGTTAAGGATTTCTTATTAAAACGTCATAAAAATATCTGTTTTAGTTTTTTTTATATTCATTTTGATGAAATAACATCTAAGAATTAATAATCTAAATTTAAATTCAAGGATGAAAACATATTTTTCAATTATGTAAAAACATCTTTAAATATTTGAAGAGTCTTTCTAATTTAGTTGAACTTACCACTCCCTTGAATTGAGTTGAACTTCTCAATCCTTAATAATAAAAGGTAGTACCTGTAATTGCTTGGAGCTGTAACCCTTGCCCATAATCGTCTCTAGTTTTCAGTTTTTTTTTATTGGTGTTTTTGGGGTCTCTTCTTTGTTTTTTAATTTTATTGGTATTTTATTGGTATTTTTTATTTTATTCTACATACATTCTATTCTAGGATATGAAATTTGAATTTGAATTTTATAGCATCATTGAAAGACAATTATGCTTAAAGCATCCCCCAGTTTCATTAGTTTGATCTGTTTAAATTTTTCATAACAGCATTTATGAAGTTGGATATTGGAAATTGGAAGTTGTCATAAAGATCATTCAGGTCAAGGAATAATGACAGAAGCATTGAAAACTATTATTAATTTTGCAAAAGATCAATTAAGTGTTGAAAAACTTAAACTACTGACACAACCTCATAATACAGCTAGTTGAAAGGTAGATCAGAAATTTGAATTTAAACAAAAGGAATCCGAATAAACAAGATTAAGTTTACAGCCGGAATGGGGAGCATATAAATTGATTATTTATGACAAGTATCTATGTATAGTATGTAATAATTAATCCTATATATGAGATTCAATGCAACTGTTAATTATAATCAATTATTTGGTTGGTGCAATTACTGGTTTAGTAATAATGTTTCAGGCCTTCACAGGAATGGCGTGCGATAGCACGCGCACGCCTCCACACACATCATATTTGATGTGAGGCCTGTCATAACCACACTCCATAAAATTAAGATCGCACACCAAAATATAGAAAATAAATGAATTTTATTTGTTCTAGTACTTTAGGATGAAGCATATGTACACGTAAAGTGTGTCAGTGTTTAATTACTTGCATCTTTAAGTTCTAATCAACACATTTTTGTATTCTAAAACAATGAATTTTCAAAAAACACACACCCAAATCTTTGCAAGCTACGTTTTGGCGTGTGGTAGTAGCACACCAGCATTTTTATTCCTGTGAAGGCCTGATGTTTTATCTATGTACCTTGGTTCCATACTTTTGTTGTCCTTCCTATTTAGTATGATCGCTTTATTACTAGTTGGTACATTGTTTGTTTTTTTTGCCTTATGGAAGCATTATCCTTTTGGGAAAAAAAACAATTCTTTTGTGTAAGAGAGAAATTTAGTAAAACCTTATTTCAAAGAAAATCTTTTTAGCAGTTAGAGGTTTATCATTTACCTCAAATTCATGTTAACTGACACTTTTCTCTTTAATTAAACATATCAAATGTCCAGAAGTGAAGCTTTATAAAAATCAATTTGGTCCCATTTTAACATTACCTCCCATGCCCCAAGAATAGGTTTCAGATAGTGAGAGCTAAGATACTTTATTGTAGTATCTATTGTCAACAGTTAGAGCAAGTTTGAGTTTTCTAATAGATTTGATATCATATTAAAAAGTCTGAAATTGACTATCATTATCAGTACTTTCATATATATTTTTTAATAATATCATTCATGTATCACATTTTTAAGAATTTTTTTCAACATTTACAAAGACAAAATTTTAACTAGAATTGATGTTATGGAAATATTTATTGTTAATAAAGTAACATTGAGAGCTAATAAATAATTTTCTTTGCTGAGAAATTTCAAGTGTTTCGAATCTCTTATTATGGACCATTTGATATGAAGAGATTTTTAAATGCTTGTCTGCTTTTGCTGCATAGACTTTATATAAGAATACTTTGCAATAATAGGTTGTAAGCACTTTACACTATTTTGTATTATTTTATTTTTTTTGTTAGTATAACTACGCACTACAATGTCCCATTGATTAGGAGAATTTCAAAGGGGAAAAGTTAATCTTTTTTTATTCATGATAACTGTTTGTGTATTGTCATTGGTTTGCAAGAACACTATTATACTTTCACAAAGACAAACATTGATTCTTAAAGGCTCTCCTATATTAGCTGAAAGGAAAGCAGTTCGAAAATGGAGAGGTCTTGTCCTAGAGTTTGGCTAAAATGATGTCTATTACACCCAAAGTTGTTGTCATATTGTCATATTAGTGTTAAATTTATGGGATATCTCAGGGTATTTTATTATTTTGTTTACTTTCAAGAAGATTCTATCTTCAACATTCTCTCTGTTACAATAGGATTAATGGGTAAATAATGTGAAAGGATTCTGAAGGCTCGCCATATGGTGTTTGAAAAGAACAATTTTCTATTAACCCTATCTAGACTGGGCTTTTTTGGTCTAAAATAGTTTGGGGTGGGGTCAATTTGACCCCCCCCCTGGAAAATAGTGTTCCGAGTAGCTATGACAATAAAACTTGGTGAGGTTTTAGAACAATCCTTTTAATAAAGATTGGTCCAAAAAAAATTTTGCTGACGTCATTGTTCTGATGACGTCATCAGGTTTTGCCGAACAAACCATCAAAAATCAGTAAAAAGTCAGTATTTTGAAAATGACATCATGACGTCACTTTGACGTCATACGAACGTCGTCAAATGGATGTTGCCGACTTATTATTATACTCACATCACATTTAGAGGCCATAGCCTGTGTCTTAGTCATGGTAAGTATCCTTTTTGTAAAATCTGAGGTTAAAAATTTCACTAGGTGGTTTGAGCAATCACCTCTAGATGGGCGTGGTCAAAATATTTTGACCAAATTTTTTTTTTCAAAATGTCTGTAATAAAATTTCATTAAAAGTCACAAAGTTTGACCATGCAATTATTAGTCGTTCAGAAGTTATGACAAAAAAAAAACAGGGAGGGGGGTCAATTTGACCCCTCCCCAGTCTAGATAGGGTTAAGTCCATTCCTATGCAACTCACTGTGGTTTGATGGTGCACAATGTTTCAGATTTTAGGCCCCTTTAAGTTTACACTTTTTCCTCTTTTGGTCAGAGCAAAATTTTTACACATGATAATAATGAAAAAATCTTTTTCCTTTCAATGAAACAAATCAGTTTTTTAGACTGATGCTGCTTTTTGTGGATTTGTCAGGCTTAGTAAATATATTAGTTAGAATGTTTTAGTTTATTTATCTGCAAAAATGCGATGATTTACTGTGATTACTTTGATACATTTAAAGTATACAAAGAAAACAAAGGGAAAACAAATAATCTAGTGAAAGATTAAGTTTCATAACTCTTTATAATGAAAGCTGAATTTCTGTTAATAAATGTTTTCTACATGGCATAAATGTTTACAGTTGTGGATTAATTTTATTTCTTTTTGCAAAAATTTTCATAGGAAGTAATGTATTTAATATAACAGACTTAGCGACCTAGCTAACAATATATTGTTTTTACTTATGAAACTTCAGTCAAATTTCTTGTCAATCAAATTTTCATTGTTGAATTACCAAAATTGCAAAAAGCTACATGAAGTCTCTTCTCTGCCAATCCAGATTTGTTTTCATTCTTAGAGACTGATAAGACCAATTTTTACTTTGATGTTTTCTTAGGCCATTCAAACAAATTTATACAAATTTAAAGAAATCTTTTGAAGTAAAGAATAATGTCAGGAAACTCCTGAAAATGGGCAGTGCAGAGATGTATATTAACCTGTAGATTTACCTGAAGGTGTACAATACCTGCATGCCCACCATCAGAGTTAAAACTTTTCCATTGGACTACCTTGCATTTCAACACTGACTATTACCGTTGATGGAGAAGAGCTCTTAAATTTAGTTGTTTTTTACATAGAATTATATGCTTTTTGTCATAGACACATATAAAATAGAAATGCCATCAAGTGGTTTTGACTATGAATTTACACCAGATCTACCTGATGAGTTTATATGTGTCATTTGTCATTTGGCTTTGAAGAAGCCAAAACAGCTTGAAGAATGTGGCCATCGATTCTGTGAGGACTGCTTTGATGATTTGAAGAATTATAGAACACAAGGGTGAATTTTTTAATTGTTTATTTTCATTCATTAATTTTCTTTGTGCATTGATATTTGGTTTTAGATGTTTATTTTAATTTGCTAAAACTGTAATCCCTTTTAAAAATTTTGAATGCTACTAAGATTATTCTAATACCCTTTGCTTTTATCTAATTTTTCGATACCATAATACTTCGAATAGATGCCCGGGGCGTTAATTAAATTTTTTTATTTTTTGAGGGGGCGTTTATTCAAGGGGGCATTTATTGAATATTTTTTATTTTATAATGTCTCTTTTTGTTAACAAGGTAATACCCAAGCAAAAAAAGAAAAAAGCAATAATAGTTTTCAAATAAACACTCCTCTTGGTAATTATTTTTTGAATAAACACTCCTTTTAGGGGGGGGGGGGTCGTTAGTTTGAAGGGGTGCTATTCCAGAGGCCGTCTATAGAGGGGAGCATGTATTGTAAAAATTATTTTATAGAGAGAGTGTTTATTGGAAGGGGGATTTTATTCGAAGCATTACGGTACACCTTTTTAGTTATTCCGTACAATAATTATTTGGGCACCCATTCCTGTTCACTGTTTGTTTTGTGCTCTGGTGACTGTCCTGGTATTTTTTAGAATTTGCAAACAGTTTAACCCTTTGCATGCTTGCCATTTTTCTTTACTACAGTCTCCAGAAACCGGCCATTTTTTCAAAAAAAAATTTTTTTTTGAAAAATGGTAAGTTCTGCTTTTTTAATATGCTTTGAGGTCAGAAATTGGCTATAACACACTTTTAAAGCATCTATAGACCCCTTGGGTTTGTTTACATTTTCGGCAGATTGCGTCATGCAGTCAGGGAAACCCGTGCAAATGCACTGGATCTAAGAATAAAATTTTCCCTTTGCAAATGAATGGGCCCCATGCATTTGCAAGGCGTTTAAGTTATGAGTGATTTCCCCCCTTGCAAATGCAGGGGGAAATTTTAAAATAAATTAAAAATTTTAGAACTCTTTTTTATCTTTTCTTTAAATGTGTTCTTCTTTAAGTCAAAATATAAAGTTTATGAAACAAAATCTTTTGGTTTTCTTGATATAAAAGTTAGAAGAGAAAGAATTTTGTGCAGATACAAAGTCAAATTTGTACAGATTTCATTCCAAACCTTTACTTTTTGAGAAAAAGCTAGGGTCAAACTTAAAAAGCTAAGACAAAAAAAATTTGTTTCTCATTCTATTTTATGATGAAAAAATTTTCCATATGCCATTTGGCCATGGTTTTTGCCAATTCTATTTTAAAGTTTGCTATTGCTTAAAACCACTGATTTCAGCATTTTGTTTGCTTTGCAAATGCATGGGATGCAAAAACCCAGTGCAAATGCAATACCCAGTGCAATTGCACAGGTTTCCCTGACTGTCATGGTCATTTGACAAAATTGACAATTTGAGCAGGTAAAAAGATGCTAAGCTTAAGTGACAACATACCTAAAGACTCACCCCACTGCTGTTTCAGCCAGTCCTCTTGTCCTTTGTTCTGAAAAGTAATCTTGCAATCTTCAAAACCATTTTCAAAACTGTAAACTGCATTAAAAAACTGAATAAATAATAAATAAACCAGCGATGTATAATACTATCTGGTTTATCAAAATTAATTTAAGAAAAGAATCCTTTCATTCAACAAAAAAAAAACAAACAAATAAAAAGTCACAAAATGGAAGCAAATTCTCAAAGGGAAATCTCACTTTATAGTTAACAATTTCAATCCAAAAGATAAAAGTGTTGTGGTTTTTTATAGAGAAAAACTATTCTAGAAGCTGTTTCAATAAGTTTCTGAACGCTATTTAGTATTTAGATAGCTTTTACAAGACGATTCTTCCACCTGGTTGAAGATGTGTGCTTCGCTCGCTTCGTTTGCGTCGGCCATTTTAAAACATTTTGCAAAAAAGAATTTGCGGACCAGAAACTACTAGGCGTGAATACCAGAGAGCATGTGCGTTTTTGGTGGTCCTTATTTTATATTTTTTCTTTATGATTTTCCTTTTCTCCATGTGCTCCCAGGGGGCGGTTTAATTAAAGAAACCACTTATTTCTTATAATAGAGAACCCCCATCTGCATATTTTGAAGTATGTTCATGAGGAATATTTTTTGAAACCACTGAGAAAAACGCTGTTTTCTTATAAAAAAATGGAATAAGAAATTAAATTCTGCTGGATTTCTTTGGAACAACCTTCACATGGAAGAACTATTCCTTGCACATATCTGGTGAAGATTTCATTACGTTTTGTTAACCACAGCAAGTGCACGTCGCTCCTGAAGGAAGCCGATTTTGGGTTTAGCACCCAAATTGCAATGAAAACCAAAGAAAAAGTAAAATAGTTGTGAATAAATGGTTTTTTTATATCAGTTAAAGAAAGATTGATCTTTTAGCCAGTTTCTACAGTTTATAAAAATATTTTGTAGATCCTGAGATATTTGACATCAAAGATGGCCAATTTTACGAAAAAATTTTGCTTGCCTCCAAGTTTAGGACACAATTTTCGCTACCTGAAACAGCTGTGACCCATCGCATTTCACCTTGACATATGTCAAACAAAACATCAATATATTCAACCAGTTCAAATTTTTATTTATATAACTTGGTTCTACCTTCTAAATCAGTGGTTGTTTGCCACTCTTGTCTTTGTGCTAGCATCACCCACTCGCTTCTTGCCTGCTCAAATTTTTTTGGTAGTTTGGAACGAGTTTGTCAATCACAGAAAATGTAAACAAAGTCAAGGGGTCTATAAGCACATTTTTGGTCTTAACAATCTGTGCAAGGCAGAAAATGAGTAGAATTTATGCTAACAATTTGATATACTTGAAGGAAGTACAGTATTCTAGATTCTGTCCAATATTCTAGGCCGTCTTTCTATAAGGTAGGTATATTTACACAAAAATGAGTTTTTGGGAGTACTATGCATGCTATCTTATCTCAGGATTACTATCTGGACTAAAATAAGACAGGAACTAAGCAAAATTCTTGGTGGCCTTTTTATTTTTTTAGCTGTCCAAAGTTTTGAATTTTGTCAAAGATTTTTGAGAAAAAAAATCTTTGAGAGACTTCTCAACAGGTTTTTCTATCTCACCTAGTTAGTAGTACACTTACGAGATTTATATTATTTCTAATTTGCTTTGAAAGTCTTTGGAGGCTAGAAATTGAGATATTAACTCCGTGAAAAAGCAATCAAAACTTGTAAAATCTGGCTTCTTCTTAGAGAAAAAACAGATAAAACACTCAAAAGATACCTACTGCCACCTCTTAATATCATTTTCAGTTCATTTCCATCATTTCTCGAGCCCCAATCTCTGTTAAAAATCACTTTTTCTTGAGCCATTTGCCACGAGTTTTGTGCTCTCGCCTGGCAGTTTTTCTAGAATCTTTTTTGAAATGCTGAGTAAGCAGTTTTTAATTGAAATGATATTTTGCAGACCCGTGACCTCTCCCGCGACCCGTAAAAGTGTTTTTTCACCAAAATCGACTTTATTTAAGCAGCTATAGAGCCTAGAAAACAATACCCTCAGATCCCGAACCGTCCGTAAACAGCACGCAAAGGGTTAATATCCACTTCTGTTATTTTAGGAAAATTGACTTTTAGAAATGAGTTGAGATGCCCTATTGACAGGGGCCTGTTTACAGAAGATAAGGTAACTAATTTTCATATTGATGGCTCAATTCATTACAAAACTATCTAATACTAAAATATGAACTATATAACAGAGTTGATAAGTAAAGAATTAGTCTTTCTACTATACTAACATTTCATGACTTGTTTTATTGTCTCCCTAACATGTTTGTCCTTTTCCTGCAATTCAGGTTTTCAATAAAAAAGGGACAGAGAGATCAATTTTGAATTGGAATATAAAATGCAAAAATTGTGAATTTGGTTGTCGATGGGTTGGTGAGCTTTCAAAAGGCAAGGTAACTTTCATGCATTTGCATTTTCGTCTATGATATAAAAATGTTTCATAGATTTTTTGTCCATGTCTTAACAGATTTTCTTAATTAATAAGTGGAGACGGAGGATAATGATATTGTTTTTGTATTTTTCATATGTGTTATAATTCTTTACCCAGACCTAACCCTTTTTTAAAAGATCATTATGTCCGCTGGTAAATTGGTAATTTTTCTTTGAGTTTTGCTACCTGATAGGTCATAACCGACAGCGACAGAATGACTGACAGCTGAAAATTTCTTAAAATAAGCCCTGTTATAAACTCATGTGCTTGTAGGTCTGAATTGTATCATATCTCTTTTGTAGTAATAAGTACCTTTTTTACCTTCTTTAGAATCATGAGTTAGAATGCTGTTTCAGAGTAAAGATATTATAAGTCTTACTTTTTCCTTTTTAAATCTTTGATTTTGTTTTTGTTTTATCACAGATGAACCCAGATAAATCAGCATCAAATTTGAATTTCCGATTCTGAAATAACATAAGGAAAAATGGCTCATAAACTCCATTAATGAAATTTTAGACATTATAAATAATGATGATGCAAGAGAAAACTAACAACATTATTCTCAAATATATCCTTTTGTCTAAATCAGACATTAGAAAATTGAAGTTTTTTTAACCCTTCCCGCTCCAATCCTGGACCAGGATTCATTATTTGTTGTTGTAGACCAAGCCCAGACCAGTTCAGGATTCGGGTCATCTTTTCTGAGAAGCTCTCCTGGCCGACCGGAACAATTTGAGGACCTGGTCGAGTTATTTTTCCATAGTTGAATGGTTAAACTTTCGTTTTCAATTCAGGTTACAGGCAATTGTACTGCTCATGTAAGATTAGACATTCTAGAAAGTTCGGTAATTATGGTTGCCAGCGAATCTCCAAGACAGGAGCTGGAGAGCC
Organism: Cladonema radiatum; assembly: GCA_025330745.1. Classification (NCBI taxonomy): domain Eukaryota; kingdom Metazoa; phylum Cnidaria; class Hydrozoa; order Anthoathecata; family Cladonematidae; genus Cladonema; species Cladonema radiatum. The sequence continues at coordinate 8,747 of JANSTP010291143.1, read as the reverse complement.
AATTTTCTGACTGAACAATTCTGCAAGTCAGAACAACTCGAATTCTTCTGCTGCTAATAAAGGTAAGAGAGTTACCTCTCCTCCTGATTGGAATATGGAAGAGTGGAAAAAAGGAGATATCAAACTCAAAAGCCTCCCAAAGTTTACCTAAAGAAACTAATTCTTATGCTCTAAAGTATCTAACAAAAGTAGGAGATAAGCTTCCAAAATCTTCCATGTATAGGAAATGGCTTGAAGGTAGAATAAATAAAGAAAAAATGGCTGCATTTTTAGCCCTTACCATGTATTTCGGCATTGTAAAAAAAGACCTTCTAAAATCTTACTGGTCCACCGATTCCATCATTTCAACACCATTTCCTAGAACAGTGATGTGGAGATGTCAATATCTTTTTTTAATATCTTATCGTTCCTTCATTGTTGTGATAACGATGTAAATCCAACGAAAGGTCAACCTAAATATTGTCCAAAAAACAGATTGGGAATTCTCATTCCAAATTTGCAAAAATCATTTTTACAGTCTTAGTCACCTAAAAAGCATATACCAATTGACAAGGGAACAATTGCTTTCAAAGGCAATGTTGGATTCAAAGTATATAACCCTAACAAGCCGGATAAATACATAATAAAAACCTATAAACTTTGTGATTCGAGCAATGGCTATTGCCGCGATTTTGATCTTTATGTTGGCAAGTCAGATGAAAATGTCATTGAATCAGGTTAGAAGAATTCTTAGGTAAGGGGTACATTGTCTTCACGGATAATTTTTACACTTCCCCTTACCTATTTTATAATTTGAGAATGAATAATAACACGACAGTCTGCGGTACTGTGAGACCTTGAAAAGGTCAACCGCCTGAGATTACTAAAGCCAAACTGAAAAAGAAAGGTGAATCCATTGCTATGATGTACAAGAATATATTAGTAGCTTTGCGTGTTGTTGGTAGAAAACAAGTAACACTTCTGTCAACAGCTTACAACTGTAACCCTGTTGACACTGGAAAAGTACACTGGCAATCAGAAGAAAAAATCACCAAGCCAAATATTGTGCATATGTATAATCAATTTATAGGTGGGGTTGATTCCAATGATCAGTTGCAACAATGCTCTGCTTTTCGAAGGCAGAGCCTGAAATGGTGGAAAAGGGACTTTTTTCGTCTGATTAATCTTTTGACCGTTAACGCATTTATTTTGTTTTGTGAGCATTACCAAAAAATTCGTAAACGTTATTCACAAATGGAGTTTAGAATTAAAGTGATTGAAGGCATTATCCAGCAATGTAGTGACAACTTAGCCTCTCCATGTGCCCCAAGAAGAAGTATTCATTCCTTACAAATAGTGAGGTTGAGCGGTCGTCATTTGCCCAGAAAAATACCTAGCACAGGGGAAAAAAATTGTGTTAGTCGATCATGTAAAGTCTGCAATGCAGCAGAAAAAAAAAATTGACGCTAAAAATAATGAATCAAAAAGGAAAAGGCCAGGCAAGGAAACCACATGCAAGTGTGCCCAGTGCTTGGTTTCCCTGTGTGTTGACCCATGTTTTACCCTGTATCATACATACAAAGATTACATAGGCCAGTACATTGAAATGAAGAAAGATATGTAAACATTGAATACATTTTCGTAGTTGAAACATTTCGTGGTTCATGAATAACATCTTCATAGTTGTATAGAAGTTTTTATTTTGTTTCATGCTGAAAGTTTTTACAAAAATTATAGAGTTTTCAGTCCCTTTCAATACATATATTTCACAGATATCTCTGAAGTATACTTCTAAAGACAAATCAAGATGCTCTGCCACTGAGCTATTCTGACTTATGTCAGAAGGAGGAGTCGAACCTTTGTGCTCTTGAATTTGCCTTGTATATTTTAGTGCTGCAAAACCTGTTTTTCATTATCCATTTTCCTTATTTGGTTTCTTTTTTTTCTGGAAAATTTACCATTATTGCTATGTGGATTTCTTTCTTCTTAACGTAAAGTCTAGAATTCTAATAATTATTCAAAATTTCCTACTTGTGTTTACCTAAATTGTGAGCCAATTCCTCATGAAATATTTATTGTTTCTATTTTTTTCACTACTGGGTGTGTTTCTAAGACAGTTTAGGATAAAAAAACAAGTTTTTAAAAATTTTCAATTTTTTTCGATTTTTTCCAAAAAGTCTTAAGTTATTTCTAAGATGTGTGAAAAAAATTATTTAAGTACCATTTACAATATTTACTGCTGGCATATAGCAACAAAAGTATTTTTTGCTCATAACTTTCTATGACTTTAGATCTGCATTCTGGTTTTTAAGGATTTGACGATCTATATGTTGATTCCTTAAAATCATTGTAAGTGCTCAGTCACTTCACTAGCAATTGCAACATAGCTATCAGGTATTGATGTGGTAATTTTTCTGCTACTGTTTTTCTCTTATTTACTATTGAGTTTATGACAACCAATTTATTTGGTTTCAAAGTCTCTAAAAACAGTATTCTAACAGTTTCAGATCTATCGCCAAGCCTTTACCACATTGCTATGGGGGTATTAAACGTGCAGTGAATTTTTCTACAATGTTTTTTCGATTGCAAAAATATCTGTATTGATTATTGTATTACGGTATAAAATTGGAAGCATTTTAATATAATCTTTAATGAGGTAATCAAACTAGAGATATTTAAATTGGTTTTTTTCATAATGGAAGTTGCTTTTTATTATCACACTCCTGGAAAACATTGTTTTTTGTGAAGTATTTATTGTAAAAAAATACAAATCTTTGTCCCCGTGGATGAATACCTCAATTCAAGCTCTTTAAAGAAGAAGAAAATGTTCGAATAAATTTCAACAAGAATAAAGAATGAAAAATGCAGAAAAGTTTTCAAGTGTTTGTACTGCTGAATTAAATAATCAATGTCTAACTTGTGTAAGTGCAGTATATGTGTGTCCAGTATAAGTGTAGTGTAAGTCAGGGGTTAATACTGGCAGTTTTCCAGCTCAGTGTACCGATTTTGAAATTAGATAAAAGTTGAATTATGTCATATTGTGTCTATTCTTTCCATGTTACTTGTGGTACCATTATGACGGAATTTTGATCCAAAAGTGAGGCTTTATCCAATGGCGCAAATGTAAAACCTCCCTTATTTCATGCAAAGAACAGAAGTAATTTGGGCACAAATATCAAAAACGACCTTCACTTTATTTTTCTGCATTAGTCCCTGGTAAGTGTAAATATATTCACGTGTAGTCTTTGTTGCATAGCGTAATCATTAATGTCAATAATATAACAATAACATTATTTTTGAGGGCATTATAAAATATTTACCGCCCGCGTTTTTTATTTATGGCCCTCCAGATCAATTTATGCCAGAGGCACAGATCACTTTATGCCAGAGGCACATTTCCATTTTTTTACATGAAAAAAGCAACAGGCCCCCAAAAAACATCCCTTAAGCAAACTAGCTAAGTAGCACACCTATTCTTTTATTACAACATGATTACAATTACAGTACAGATTTCATTGTACATAATTTTCGAGGGATTGTTTTTTGGGATTTTTCAAAAACTTAGTAATTATAGTCAACTGCAAAAGAAAAAATCAAAGTTTTCTTCTGTTCCGTATCTAATCTTTCTAATTTTTGGTCAACTTTTATTGCTCTCTCTTCTGAATTTACTCATTCGAAATTCCAGTAAAATGTTTGAAAATTAAAAATTCGAACGTCAACAAGAAAATATGGCAAGAAAGTCGCTCATTATCAATCGAGGGCATAAATGGCCAATACAGCCCGCTCCAGAGGGCATTAATAATGAAATTTAAGCTCTCAAAAGTTAAAATAGACAGACTTGTATACCTTATTAATACGATGTTTTCAGGGCATTATCTTCCAGTAATGCCACATGTATTGGTAATAATATTCATTATTACACGTCTCAACGGGCCAAATATCGGTATAAAAAATTTCTGCATTTTGATCGGCTGAAAAACTTGTTGCTATTGACAGTGGGCAAATACAGAGCCGTATTTGCCCGTTGCTATTGGTTGCGTCAAGTTTCTTTTCAAAACAAAAAAAAAAAAAACAAATTCAATGCAATGGCATCATCCAAAATACTTCAAGTTCGAAAGTTTTCATTTATGAATTCTTGTGTTTCAAAGATAGAATAACTAAAACAAAACAAACAAAAGTCTCTGAGTTTAGGGAAAACAATTACCAAGGCCTCAACGGGTAATAATCCATATATTACATGTTTGCTTCATGAAATACCTTCATATCTTGACCTCCATTTTGTATTGCCCTCGCAAGCTCGGGCCAAACTTTGACGTCAGTCAATATTCTCCGGTATTTTCCTCGCAGACATGTAATATAGGCTTAAACATAATGCCATAACACCATACTCATAACCATTAACCATAATAGCAACCAAGAATCATATTAAACCATTAAACCACAAATATCCAGATCCATATATCAAATAAAAGCCCACTAGCTAAATATTCTTATTTGTCATTAGTAATCTACAGAAAGAGAGTTATTAACATGTACAACCAAAACTGGAATCTTAAAAAGCTTTATAAAGAAATAACATAATAGAAATGAAGTTTAGAGACCCCTGTTGACCAAAATGGGAATTTTTTTAAGGTTTATAGTTGAAGGAAAATGTAGAAGTAGCTAGTTAAATTGCTGCTCTAAACACTATTGAAACTATATTGAAACTTGATACAATCATCTTTAAGAAAGAAATTTCTATTTTTAAAATAGAATCTATTTGATTGATATTATTTAAAAAAAAATCCCCATTTATGTGGAAGACAGCACATTGAAATAATTCAAACTAAGACTATGTTCCCACTGGACAATTATTGTTGTAACTTTTTTATCAAATAGGGCTTTTGTTCACACTAGATGCTAATAATTTGGTACTAGCTGCACGCAGTGTCGCATGACGCTGAGGCATCATATTGGCTGCTGACGTAGTCCCAGATTGCTGCGCAATCCTATACCTATACTAATGTTCTAAAATCTGTAAACACATGTTTTCAGATTATCGGTCTTATTATCAAGTTTTTTATATACAGGGTGTCCCAAAAAAATGTATACACATTAAACATAACTGTAAACGAGGTATTTGATTATAATTTTATTATTTCAAAAGTGTTAAAATATTTACAAGTATCATTTTTTTGTTTTCTCATTGCATTTTGACTATATTTTTGGACAATTGTAAAACCCTTATAAGCTAATTTTTTGTTTATTTATTCAGATTTAACCCCTTAACCCTATTAGACCTGGGGGATTCTGCCTACCTTGGTAGTTTTTTTATAACTCAGAAACTAAAAAAGCTTTTGCCACGAAACTTTGTGACTTTATACAAAATTTACATAGGTGCAATTTTCATCTAAAAGAAATTTGGTCACCACGCCCTTTGTTGCCATGGAAACGCCCAAATGAGGGCCGGGCACATCATTATTAGGATCATTAATTTTTGACATGTTGGTGCAAAAACGATGACGTCATCATTTTTTGATGACATCATAGAATCAATTTGGTACCAAAGTGTTCAGAATAGGTTTAACTATTATTGTACGAAGTTTCATGACCTAATCCTAGGTAGTTTTTGAGAAATAGAGGGGGCAGCATCCGCACCCCGCAGAATTTTTGGAACCTCAAAAAGCCCGGGTCTAATAGGGTTAAGATATAAATCACAGCCAGCCTTAACTTCCAAGAAAGAAAGTTTATTCTAAAATACTACTAAAAGTATGAAAATGCAGTTGAAGTCTAAAGATAATTTGGAAGGAAATTTCTAATTCTCATCAAATACCATGTTTACAGTTATTTTTAATGTGTATACATTTTTTTGGGACACCCTGTATATAGTATGAGGAGCTTCACTCTCTAACATAGATGTCATAAGTTTGTAAGTTGTAAAAAGAATGTTGAAAAGTGAATGAATGAGTATGTATGTGTGTAGATAGATGAGAGAGAGAAAGAAAAAGGAAAATAAAAAATTATATATTTATGGTAGTACAGAGTTCACAGACGTTAACAAAAACGTTAACTCGTTAGACTGCATGTATAAATATATATAACTTTAAGCCATATGACAATTTAAATAAAACTAAAACAAACGTCAATCAGAAAAACATCTTGCCGGATATTAATGTAGGTAAATCAAATGCCAAGATTAAAACATTGAAATAACTTATATTTCGACTTTATCCTAAGCCATCGTCAGAGAAAATGTACAAAATAAAATCAGTGCATTAAAAATATTAAAATAAGCTCAAATCCCGAGAGGCTTTTAACCCGGAGTTCAACGATGGAGAGTGTTCTTTTATTACAATTGCTTCTTTGAAGAGTAGCACAGACCAGTTGTCAGACTTATTTATAACGACAAGATTGTCATGACCAATATTTAGTCTCTTGCATCTAAGTATTGCATGCATGTTCTGCTGATCTTTCACTGAGAGCTCTTTCAGTTTTACCAATGTGTTGGCTCGAACAACTGGGACAAGTAAATTGGTACACGACAAAGGAATTGTTTATTAAAGATACCTTGTGTTTTATGTTGCAGAAAAAGCTTAGTTTAGTGGTATCATAAATGACTTTAAATTTGATATGTTTGTCTTCACGTAGATTCCTTTTGATTTTGTTAATACAGGGTTTGACTAATTGTATTCCTTTATCGCTACAATAGGGTAACCTAAACCAAATAATATCATCAGTAACGTCTTCTGAATTGCTATTTGTCCCTATATTCATATTTTTATGACCATCAATACATTTTCTTATGATATTATTGGCAATGCTTCTTGGAAATCGTTCCAGGATGCAATAGTACGGATTTTCTCAATTTCAGCTGGTAATTTATTGGGGGAACAAATCTTTAGATCTCTATTTGTCAATGACGTCAACCATGATGTTTTAAAAGACCAGGGTGTAAAGCTGTTAAATGATACATATGCGCCAGTGTTTGATGGTTTTCTGTAAATGGTAATCCCATCGTTTTCAAATAGTAAATCGAGGAAATGTGGAGTTTCGTTAGAAAAATAGTCCACTGTAAAACGTAAGTTTTTGTGGAAACTATTAAGCTTATCATGAACTATGGTTATATCGCAAGGTTTCATTAGAAATAGTGTATCGTCTACATAATGTCCATAAAATTTTACTTTTCCATCATTAATTAAGTCTGTTATTACATTTTCTTCAAGTTCAGTCATGATAATATTCGCTAAGACTGGTCTCAGAGATGAGCCCATACTTACACCATCAACTTAGTCAAAGTATTCATTATTAAATAAGAATGACGTTTTTGCGCAATTATCCTGTAAGAGTTTTTTTAAGAGACGTTTTTGCAAACTACGTATTGACTCTTTTCTCCTCATATGTTTGTTTCAGAATTATTTCGATGATTTCAATTTATGTAAATCATAATAGTGTTATGAACGACTTATACATTGTTATACAAATAGCAATCAACAAAAATGTTATTAAGTATGAAAATACATCACACGACAAATAAAGCATAGTATACTGCTAGCGCAGATCAAGCAGAAGATTGTTACACAATCCCTTGCTGACAATGTGCTATTTATTATTTTAAAAAAAGTGATAAAAAAGTAAAAAAAAGGCAGTTGCCATAGCAACCAATCAACAAATTGGCTAAAAATTTTCAGAACCGTTCGTGTACTAAGTGCGCCAACTTTGGTTACTAAAAGCAAAGTGCAGATAAACTTATAAAAAGTTTCCAAAATTGACCATTTATTGACGTCAGAGGCCATTGCCATAACAGCAAACCGTCAAAATTGGATTAAAAATCTTTAGAACCATTCAGGAAGTATGTGTGCCAAGTTTATTTCTAAAGGCAAAGTATAGAAGAAGTTATAAAAGTTTTCCAATATTGACCTCCAAATGACGTCATAAACCATTGCTGTAGCAACCAACCATCAAAAATGGCCTAAAAATTTTGCGAACTATTTGATGTATATTTGTACCACGTTTGGTATCCAAAAGCACAGTACAGGTGAAGTTATAAAAAATTTCAAAACTTTAACTTCTGATGATGTCAGAAACCGTTTCCATAGAAACAAACTGTCAAAATTGGCCCCAAGATATGTAGGACCACTTGGGGTATACGTGTTCCAAGTTTGGTCACTAAAGGCAAAGTACAGGTGAAGTTATAGAAAATTTGCCCCATCGCGTTTATTCCCAGTTTTCAATACGGAAAATGTCAGGGGAACATTGGAGTGGTTTCACTCAAACTTTTTTTGACGTTTTCTGATTGGTTTTTCTTTTACACAGTTTTTAAAGGGGTTCCGAGTTGATTTTATATGAAAGAGGAGAAAAAATGATGAACACCAGTTTTTATTTCATCTTAATCCGACTTTTGGTTGTCGACATATTTGAGTTTAAAGATTTGTCACTTAGGGAATTTCCCTAGTTGAAGAATTTGTGATGTCATCTAGTGTATAGAAAAATTCTCCCAATATTGAATGTTGAATATCTCAGGTTATAATATAATTCCATGTATGAAACTTTATACACAACAGTGGTGTATATTGGCGGTTGCCCGACCGTCTGAGACGTACGAAAAAATTTTCGGGCAACTGAAAAGAGAAAAAAATGACTACTCATTTGCCTGAATCCGGCAACCAAAAAAACTTCCCATTCATTTTAGTTATTTTGAGTTCACGAACGTCAGCGTTAGAAACATCAAATATTAATTCATAAAAGATGTAATTTATTTTTTCTGTAGAATAATCTTTCACTCAAAAAAT
>JANSTP010291032.1:0-18117 GCA_025330745.1 Cladonema radiatum | reverse complement strand
GGGTTTCTTCTTGCCAGGGCTTATTTTTCAAACTTCTAAAGTGGGGTAAATATACTCCTACCCCTATATGTTGGGAAGCAAATGTCCAATTCAGACAGATTTTTAAAATGGCCATTATATTGAACAACTTACTACTGCGGATCAGCTTTTGTTTAATTTTGCGCTTTTACAAGCTTGAAAAAAAGCTAAAGGGGACCAACATTTGGAAAATTCAGCCTATAAATCTACCAAAAATTTTCAATCACATGCGAAAATCCTCAATTACAGTTTACTGTACTGAACCAGCCCTGCTAAGTCTAATTTTTTGACTATTTTCAAATTTGAGCACCCCCAATCCTCCCACCCTTTTTCTAGGCCATTTAGACTAAACTCTTGAAATTAAAAGTTTGAGAACATTTTTTGTGTGCCTGGTGTTCTGAATTATGAAAAATTTGAGCAATATTTTGCATTTCCAATCAACAAATATTTACTTGAAGATTTATCTAACCAGCACAATGCATCTAATGAATCTAGATATTAACCAGCACTATTGGGTTTTATCAGAGGATATTTTTCTGCCATCAATTATTTTATCATTTAACTTCTTGTTTACAATTCAAAATATATATCCCATAATTTATTGCAGGAAATAAAGACCAGAAGAAGTTCTTTGACTGTCAAAAAATTCTCACTGTCACTTAACAACCTATAGTTAAGTCAAGGTCTGACAATAAAGGTCAATGCACAAGTAGACGATGGATCTCTTGCAAACTAAAATAAAATGTTTGCCTAGCTTTTTCACTGATACGATTGCATGCATAATTTATTCCAGACTAATTGAGACTCAAAACGTTTACTAGTTATTCAGATTGTCAGCGTTGAAATATGTATGGTCTAAACACATTTCATGATTGAAAATCGGTCAACAAGTTGTGAAGTTGACTTTTATAATCATGTGAATTATAAAACCACGTACAGAAAATCTTAACACATTGACAAAATACGATTTTGTCAAAATTATTTTGGCAGGCAAAATTATTTTGATTTATGAACCAAGTTATACCCTAACATAAGGAGTATGTTACAATAAGCCTCTAGTAGGCATGTTTTCACAGCTCTGTTATACCTAGCCATCTGGTGTTGTGCTAGCTACAAGCTTCCTAGCTCTCAAAGGGTCAAGAAATTGGTTTTTTGTTACTTCATACACCTCCACCCTACTGTTAATACAGACTAGCTAGATCAAATTGTATATAAAGGAAAAGGTACCTAGCTAGGTGGCTGCATTTCTAAAAATCATAGGAGAATGCTTCTGTCTACAATCTACTTTCATATCTATTGATTCTATGTAATAGGCCAGGTAAATTTATGCCTGCGAAAAGAAATCATAAAGGAGTCCGCTGTTCTTTCAACTTTCATAACTTTCAAATCTCTATAACATTCACAACTTTGAGGAATTGTATAACGAAAAAATAATTATTTTGATTTTTTTTATACTTGGTTGCTTTTACCAGATTGAATTACCGACCCATTATCAAAAAAATGAGTTTTACGTCCGGCCACAGAAAAAATAAAATTAAAAAATGATTTTTGTTTACTTTTTTTAAATTGCATGCCAGTTAGAAATGCTCCATTAAATAATTATGTGTTAATTAGAGATTTTCAAAAAGGCGTTTCATTAACCTATGCTCATTGAATCAAAATCTAATAGTCAAATAAAAATTACTTTCTTTTCAATAGCAAAGAACGATTGCAGCAAAGAAGAAAGCAATCAGTGTTCTCATTACTGTTCATTGGAAGATGGAAAGTTTGTTTGTTTGTGTCCTTTGGGAATGTTTCTTGATAAAGATCAAAAAACATGTCATGGTAAGACTATAAATAGTTTTACTTATTCAATGTGACTTTATAATGTCTTTTATATCCAGGTTTCCCAGTACCAATTTACTGTAATGGACTTGTAGTATTATTTCTTTTGTTTTGTGTTCCATTTTAAATTATTTTCTGTATACAATGTTTTCTTGAATATATTTGTTTTTGTTGCTTGAGAGTTTTATTTCCCTTGAATTTATGTTATTTTTTATTTCTTTAATTTTTTCTGTGCGTGTATATTTTCTCAAATTTAATATCATTTCAATTTTCTATTTCTTTTCAATTTTATTTGAAGATTTGAACAGGATTTGTGACTTTGTTGAACACGGATGCTCGCAGTTATGTAAACCTCATTTCACTTCGTACAAATGTGATTGCAAACTTGGTTATATAATGCAAGAAGACGAAAAATCATGCAAAGGTGTGATGAGTATTAGCTAAAATGTTTTGAACTTTTTAGAGATTCTTAACCTTATATGGAGGGAGTGCTGATTCCCCACAAAGCTATTTTTGTTTACGACTCGAGAAATAAATCTAAGGTGAGGTGAGGTGAGGTAAGATTATCAAAAAGCTGTGTATACTTTCACTTTTTTGTTAATTCTTTTACAGAAAAAAAAATTGAAGAAAAAAAAATTCTGTTTTTTTATACTGATATTATGTTTGTATTGAAATATATTTTTTGTTGACTTGAGTGGTTTTGACGTTAAAATTTCTTTTCATAGCTGGATTTGATCCAAGAATGTATCGTTACCAAGCATTTGGTTTCAATACGTACACTTTTGATGGTGCTCGACAAAAATGTCACGGATCGAAAATGAAACTGGTATCCATTCATAGCCAAGAGGAAGCACTTTACATCAAGAATACAGTTATCGAAAATTTGTTTTTCAAAAGTAATGGCCATGATTATTGGATAGGTTTGTCTGATAAAAAAAGAAAGACCGATGATTTTGCTTGGATTGATGGAACGAAACTAGATTACGTGAATTGGCGAAGTGGTGAACCAAATGGCAAAGATAATGAAAACTGTGTTGTTTTGGATGCAAAAACAAACCAGTGGGTTGATATTGACTGTGCTAGGAAGATCAATGGAATGGTCTGCAAACGACAAGGTTTATGGATTTTCAAAAAATAATTTTGTTTCCTTTTTATTAAGAAAATAATCTCTCAAGATTTATATTAGATTATATTTTCTCATCATCATATAGATTCAAGGCAGCCAAGCCTGGGAGAGGATAAGGGTGGGTTCTCCCTGCCCATTTTTATTTAATTTTGAAACTTTATGACTATTCTTAAAAATTATCAAGCCACATTTTCTTGAAAATATATTTGATAGCCCAGGCCCGATTTTACCATAAGTTAATTTTTATCAACATTTTAAGTAAAAGCACCCAAACATTTAAAGATCGAAAGGTATATTACAACCCTTTTTTAAGTAAAATCAACCAATGACGAAAACTACACTCCCTTTTTCCCCAAAAAAACCTATTTTTGGGGTTACGCCCCAACAGCAACTAATAACTTCATCAAATTTAAGGGATCTTGGGAACTTTACTAATTCCCAAAGGGAAGATATCAGGGGGCAGAATCCCCCACCTGCGACTTAAGACTTAAGACTTGTCAAAAGTCATAGGCTGGATAGGGTTAGGATATGAGGAAATTATTAGCTACTTTTTCCATCAATATTTTCGGTTAATTAGCTGTCCATCTTTGTTTTGTTGAGTTTTGAAGTGCTATAAATTTACTTTGGTTTTTATAATTTTAGTGATTGAAGAATGCAGCCAATGTGAGCAACAGTGCTATCCTGATGGCGATTATTATGGATGCGAATGTAAAAAAGGCTATTTACTCAAGGCTGATGGAAAATCATGTTTAGGTAAATATGTATTGGTAACTATAAAAGCACCTAAAACTTAATATCAGGGTTTTATGCAGCTTTTTTTGAGTAAGGCCCAATTTTATCTTGAATATTAAGTTTCTTTAATAGTTTACCAGCTTGGTGATTCATGGACTTTTTACCTTTTTAGACTATTTTATGGCATATTCTTGTCTTTGTATGAATCTTTGTGCTCAGAAACTGATTATCCCAGAGTTCAAGTTACAAATTAATTGCAGTACATTTTGAATCTTGAGAAAAAAAAAAAGAAAATTATTTTGATATTCACATTGGGTTCTATGTATTTATATTCCATCTTTTCTTGAAAGGGACTTATTAATCATAAATTGTGAACTGCAATCTTGAAAATGTGTTTGAAAAGAAACGGCAGTTTGAGATGATTAGAATAATTTAGTCTTATGAACTCTATAAAAATTTATAGCATGAGATCTAGAATGACTATCTAAAAGTTTTTCATCTGATTTTTAGAATTATTTGATGTCGATCGGTATGTTTATACTGTTCACTATGAATTTATTGGTACTCGACACTCTTATGAATCAGCACAGCAAGGTTGTGCAAGCGTAGGTGCTCGCCTTGCTAAAATCACACATCAGATTGAACAAGATCATATTGCAAGATTGGTGAAAGCAAAAAGCTTTTTTCTTGAAGTATCAGATAAAAACTTGTATATTGGTTTGAATGATAAAGCCAAAGAAAGAGAATTTCGTTGGGAAGATGGCTCTGCTATTGTTTACTCAAATTGGGCCAAAAATGAGCCAAATAATGCGTTTGGAGATGAAGATTGTGTTGCCATGGTTTCCAACACTGGTTTATGGAATGATATTCAGTGTAACAGAAAAGTTGATGGGTACATTTGCAAAAGAGATAGTAAGTTCATACTATTAAAGTCTGATCTTAAGAATCTTATTTTAAACTACAACAAACCATATTCAAGATTCTTGCAATTCTACTTTTAGATTATTGTTTCAACAACTTCTGTAAAAATGGTGGCATATGTCGACAGAATAATTTTCAAGCTTTTTGCTCATGTAAATCAGGGTTGATTGGACCTCAATGTGAGAGAGGTACTTCATTTTATATATATTGTAGTTTGTTCAGAAGGTATCTAAAATTTAATAGGCGAGTATAGTTTTGAAAAAAACAATCCATAATTACCCATTTCATTTTTTATTTGCGATTCCTTTATAGTGAATGTCTAAGATTAAGGTATTATGTTAATTGTCTTTTCCACCACTGTTATAAGTCACTGGTTTTTAAAATCCATTCATTATCACTCTTTTGATTGCATAGTTGCTTTATAATAATCATATTTATCTGCAGACATTGATGAATGTACGATATTTCCATTCTTCTGCCAACATCGATGTACCAATACAGTTGGATCATTCAGATGTTCTTGTCCAAAAGATTATGAGCTTGGATTATTTCAACAAAGTTGTCATGGTATGGTAAAACATGAATATATTCTTTTAGGTGTGAATAGGCTTTCGGGTGACATCCAGGTTGCGTTATGACAGGTCTTAGCTTATCCTCCCTGCCTGTCCTTTAAACTTTAAAATGTCATTATAATCCAGATCGTTTGAAAAACTGTATTCTTACTTTCAGAAAAAGGCGACGTGTGTGCTTTCACTCATCATGGCTGTGAGGTTTGTATTGATAAAGGTGATAAAAAATATGAGTGCGGTTGCAAGTCAGGATACAAATTAAATGCTGATAAGAAGACATGTTCAGGTTAGTAAGCATCATTGTTTACAAGGAATAATCTTAATCTTCGACTTATTTTTGAGAATTTTTGGTTAGCGATAATTGTAAGCCTTCAAAATTACGACACTTTATTTACGAAAATTGGATACAACCTAATAATGATTTCTTTTACTTGCAGCCAAGTTTTATGGGCTTTTAATGACCATAGCGATCATAAAAGGCAATTTGTCGCCGCTGTTTGGGCCATTTTTAAGGTCGAAAATAGTTAAAACTTTAAAAATAATGACAAGAATGTATTGGGACCCGCTTTTCCGACTTTTCGTTATTTTCGATTTGATTAAGGACCCCAAGATCAATATCATTGTAATTTTCTCAAACTAAAAAAGGTAGTTCTAAAGTCCTTCCAAGTTTTATGATTTTTCGTTGAGTTACCTCCCCCTGCCCTTCTATCGTCCATTTTTCAAAATTCTTTCACTTTCCAAGTCTTCCTTGTTTGTTTTTTGTTTCTTACTATATTTGTTTCTTACTATATTTTACAGATATAGACGAATGCTCAACAAGTAATATATGTGGGAAAGATGTATGTGTGAACGTTCCTGGTTCATATTACTGTCAATGTGATCTAGACATGGATTTGATTGAAGGAGGATCGAGATGTGAAAGTAAGATCTATTGCTTTAAAAATCAATTTTTCCCAAACTAAAAATAAAAGGCTCTAAAAAGAAATACTTTCCTTAGAAATTTTGTAATTCATTTATGATTGCAATACAGTCTTTTGCGTCAATAAACATTCCCTATTGTAACTCCTTGAAATCTGCAATATTTCTATTTTTAGCCTTGAAGTTTTTTTATGATAGTCTTTTATTTGGTATAACCTTTAATCCTCAGAGTATTCGGTGAAAGACAGCATTCATTACATATCGAATGAACCACACTCATATTGGGACGCTGTGAAATATTGTGAGAGCAGAAACGGATATCTAACTGGTATATCTGGTGAACTAGAAATGAAAGCTCTTGCGAAAAGATTAGAAAAAGGAAAACACTATTGGTTTGGTCACTATAAATTTCTGAATGATTGGAAATGGGTTAAAGGGTCTTTTAAATACAAGAACTGGGGACAGGATATACCAACTTTCAAAAGACCAGCTTTAAGACATAGTCGGAATCAATTTGCATTCGTTCAATTTGCGCCAGGACAAGGATTTAAATGGTTTGCAACTGACCATGATAGTAAAAAATTCTTCATCTGCAAACTACCAAGTATGTTATATTTTCTTCTTGAAACAAAAGTAAACTAAGAAAATATTTTTACTAAACAGTATTTATTCCTAAATAGTGTACCAGACACGTGGGTGTATTTTCTGAAAGTTTTCGTGTGTTTAAAGAAGTATTTTTTAAAGTTCTGTTTTGCTTTTTTGCCAACTAAACATGTACAGTATAATTTCTTCCTTTCAAGAAATGTCTCAATAAGGTTACTCTATGCTTATTAACACTATCATTTTTCACTGTTTTCAGAGAAATTTGCATGGGTCCCACAACATTATAGATACATTGTATCAAAAGAAAAATCAACGTGGAACGATGCTGTGAAAAAATGTCAGGAAGAAGATGCAAGACTTATCAACATACCACATAAAAATGAGCAAAAATATATCGAAAGTGGATTGAAATATCGTGATGCCACTTACTGGATCGGATTGCAACAGAAAAAGGGTCTTACATATTCATCATGGACCACTGGAGTAAGGGTAGCAGGTTATTCTAACTTTTTGATGAAACCTGCAGCTCAGAAAACTGATCAATGTGCAACGATTGGTAAAAATTCGCATTATAAATGGAAAATGGGATCATGTACTGAAGAACATAATTATATCTGCAAGAAACTATGTAATTTTTATTTCTTTCTTCATATATTTATGTTATTATTGTTTCCAGGTTTCTATTACCTTCAAAGGATAAAAATATGCGAGAAGATATTTTTAGTTGATCATCTTGGAATTCTTGCACTGTTTTTTGAATGATTGAAAGTTTTCCATCAACCAATCTAAATTTTACTTTAACAAGAAAACTAATTTTTCAACTAGTTTATTGAATCTTTTCGGTAAAACCCATAATGAGAGCAGGTCTTTGAATTCTCTTTGCAGGTCTTTGAATTCAGCATGCTCTTTGAATTCTCTCCTCTTTCATAGTTTTCAACCATGGACCTTACAAATTCTATATCTCACACGTAAGACTGAATCATGAGCGAGCCAAGCAATTCTGTTATTCGTATGAAGGCCAACTTGTAAGCTATGCAGACCAAGCAGAAGAAAGTTTTCTTGACTGGACATTAATCAAGAAAGAAAAGTATTGGATTGGTGCAGTAAAATCTGGTGATAAATGGAAATGGCTTGATGGCTCCAAGTTTGAATATGAAAGTTGGAAATATGAGAAATCAGATAAAACATGCGCTACTAAAGTGTTTCATAAAGGATTATTTCTCTGGCAGAAAACAGATTGTAATGATTATGCATATGCCATTTGCAAAGTAGATTGTAAGTTTTTCAGTCTCTTCTTACTTGATATATTTGAGGGGAGGGGTGGAGGTGGTAGAGCAGCAAAGACACAGTTCTTTCATTTTCTATCGTATTTTTGTTGAAATATTTTAACCTTATCAAGATTGGGGAATGCAAATTTGGTCAATGCAAATACACATTTTTAGTTATTTTACACCTTGCAAATGTTTTATTGATCAGAACCCGCTAGAACTTTAATCAAGGTCTCTTGCACTCTTTCCCTCTCAACGTTTCCTGCCCCCTCGATTTTTGTATGCCCCCAAACATTTTAATTCTTCTCTTCCAGTTATTCCAGCTGAACCGTACAAGTATATATATGAAGACACACCTCATTCTTGGAAAGAAGCAGACAAGTACTGCAAACGTCACAATGCAGAGCTAACTAATATTGTCGATGAAAATATTTACAAGCAAATTATCTCAAAGGGAATTCCCTCTGTTAACTACTGGGCTGGTTATAATAAAGCACAATCTTCAAGTAGATGGAGTGATAATTCGTTGGTTCATTATAAAAATTTTGCAGAAGGACAGAAAGGAAATTGTGCATGGTTTGAAAAATCGTCTGACAAACTGCAGTTTGATGTATGTTCATTGAGGAAAGGTTTAGTATGTAAACAACGAGGTAAAAATTATTTTTTAGATAGTATCTTAATACACAATACAGTACTTATACTGGATAAGTAAGATGCAAAAGCATTAATGAGTTGGGTTGAGCAGTTAATGTTTCAGCCTTAGTTGACTCTTTCCGCACCCATCAAAGGTTTGATCCAAATTGATAGTGTCAAGTGATGTCCGATGTCTTTGGTGCTCACTTATAGAAAATAAGTTAAGAATAGGCTGGGAGCAGCATTTTTTGGACTTTCATTACTCTTTTAGAATTTCCATTGGACAATCATGACTATCATTTCGTTCGTACAAAAGAAACATGGGAACACGCCCGTATGAAGTGTTGGAAAATGGGCGGTGAGTTGACAAGCATTACGAAGAACGAAGAAATCTTATTTGATGAGCATTCGGATATCAATGAAGAATTCTGGCATGGTTTATACAAGTACAACGATGAACTTGTGTGGGTTGATGGCAGCAAATCATCATACAGAAATCTCAACGAATACGACAGAGTATATGATAAACAGTGTGTTTATATGAAGAAAACAGGCATCAAGAAATTCACCTGGAAGATTGGTGATTGCGCCTTTAAAAGACAATATGTTTGCAAAGTCCCAAGTAATTCTTTTAATTTCTATTTCGAAAACCTGCTTGTTGTTTCATTTATTCTATTGTTCAGTATCTAACCCTATTATGCCCTAAACCTCCTCCCTCAGCTCGGAAGCAGAAACATGCTTTACGTACAATCTTTTTCAAAGATCAGCTCACGCCTTCCAAGCCTTTATTTGAAAGAAATGGTGCTTTGAATATATATGAGCTTAATCACTCCAAAATTCTTTCTTTCACATTTAAAATTAAAAGTGGAGATATGCCAATTTTTTAAATCACATGTCATTTTTAAATATAGACCAGAAAATAAGTACACTCTAAGATCAAGTCGCTCCTTGATCGGACCTCTTTGTAGGAATCAGTATAGACAATTTTGTATAGACTTCAGAGGCTCTCATATTTGGAATAAATATATTATCAATGACGATTTTGGAAGTTTGTTTAATCAATTCAAAAACAAAATAAAAAGGTTGCCGATGATAAGATCCATTGATCTTCTTTTGGGTTTTCCCTTTGTCAATGCAAGAAGTAGAGAACACTCACCATTAAATTTTTTATGTTTTATTTGTGTTGTATATTCTGATATATGTAATTTTATTTTATGAGCAGTTGTTCCTTAGTTTATTTGTATAGACACAAAAAATTAAAAAAAAAATAAAAAACTCAAGTGTTCAATGCCTCTTAAACAAGCTTGTAAGAAGAAGCTTTGTGGCTTTTAGTTCTATTTACCTGGGGTTAATCTTTAAAAGGTCAATTTTGGATAAATCTCATTTTGGGAACCAAAAATATCTTTCAATCTACTCCAATTTATTATGATTATAAGTGAATTCTAAGATATTCTTGAGAAATATGAAATTGGATTAATTTTTGTCGGGATTTACTTTGGTTGAGCCAATTTTACTTTGCTTGATTTTGTTTGAGCTAGTTTTTTGGGAATTTTGTTGAATCCAAGTTCTATGAAATTGTGTAAATGGTTTCAGATTAAACGTATCGTAAATTCTTTTTCACTCTTATCTCACTTTATTTCTGAAAGAATGAAACTGTTTCTTTCAGGATACCAGTCACGTCGGTACAAATATTATCTTTCATTGAGTAAAGTCGACGAGGAGCAAGCTGGAAGAATATGTAACAGTTATGATGGGGAATTACTCGGAATGAGAACAAGTAAACCTCGGTGCTTAGATCTGACGGATGAAACAGCTAAAGGGGACTGGTTAGAACAAGCATGTGGCACAGACATGGTCTTTGCATGTAAAATTGACAGTAAGTCTACAGTTTGTTTCTACAGATAAAGATTGTTTTGACCAGGAAAGAAAGATTTGTAGATTCAGAGAGCTAGTTACTCTAGCAAATAGGCTTGTTTTGAAAATATATAATAATCCAAGAATTTGTACAGCTTTTTAATTTTGGTTTGTCCTAAAATTAAGAAGAAAGTCCTGAAAGTAGACCTAAGCTTTTTGGATAATGATAAATATCAATAAATTTTATTCGAAATAAATCTTGAAAATTGCCTCTCATTAAGAGGCCCAGCCTTTTTTATACCTTCAGAGTTAGATGCCTATAACCCAGTTGCTTATAAAAAGATCTACGTATTAATGTTATTTGTGTATTTTCCATTTTACTAATTCTCATTATTTTTTAATTTTTCTCTATATTTAGAGTTTTCTCCATACAATCACACTTACATAAATCGTCCCGATGTTTCTATTTCTTGGAAAGACGGTGTGCAGTATTGCACAAAGGATGTCGGAAATCTTGTATCGATAACCTCAAAAGAAGCTGAAAAACACATGGCATCACTGATGAAACCTAACAAGGATTACTGGACAGGTTTCTTTTTTTTAAGTTTTTTCAAAAGGTTATGTTAGTTTTTATGCTATAAATTATTTTTTATCCTTGTTATTGTTGCACTTTGTTCTCTAAAATGATGAAAAATTAGAAAATAAATACCCTTATCGCTAGTTTCGTGCAGAGGGCATTGATCTTCTCCAACCCCCAATTAATTACAAGACCCCCATTTGGCTTTATGCCTGATCCCCCAACATATTAGTTAAAACACCAAATGAAGTTTATCTAGTTTATAGATTATTTTTATGATAAATATAAATCCATTTGGAAAATGGATTTTTTACTAAATAAAGTAAGTAATAGAAATTATGAAACATTCAATGATTTTGATTTCTTGCCTTACTTTTGCTAAATCATCTACTTTTAAGGCAATTTCAAACGTTGGTTTTAATAAGCCTCCCCAGAAATAAAGGATCGCTCCTGTATTCTTACACTCCATCCTCTATTTTTACGCCCTTTTTTCCCCAATAAAGCGATTTTTCAGATATCTTATCCTCTACTTTGGAGAATGGGGAAGGTTGGGGGTTCTTTTGATGTCCAGTTCTGTTGATTTCTATATGGGAGCTAATTAAAAATAATTATTTTCAGACATTGACGGAAAATATTCATTAGCCTCCAACTTTAATGAGGAAAAGGGAAAAGTTGTGCGGGCTTTTCGGTGGCAAATTCTTTCTTTTCTATGACTTTAAATACAAATAGGAGTAATTAACGTATTGGGTGATAATGGTTTTGAAACCTTTATTTTGTAGGTTTGAAACGTTTGTCATCGGGCTTACGTTGGAGTGACGATGAAAAAGTTGATTATATTCCAACTATCGAAAGTGATCAAAATGATCGTTGCGTTGTTCTCCGAAAATACTCAGATGGTGAAGTGAGGTGGATAGCAAGATCGTGTAGATCTAATGCTTATGTTATTTGCAAAGCCCATCGTAAGTTTTACTTTTGCTGCTGTGGTGAATTATTATTTGGATAGCGTGTAACAGTTTTCACCAAAGTTTAAAAACTGAACACCATATCTTATTTTCTAATTACAGCGTACTACGACAAAGAAATGTTCGCATACTACAAGACAAGTAGCAGAAAAACACAAGATGATGGAAGATACGAATGTTTGAAGCAGGGATATGAGCTTGTCTCTATCATATCAAATGATGAGATTGAAAACTTGAAGAGTTCATTATCTTCATCATACAACACATGGATAGGTTCGACAAATTTTATTTTGAAAGACAAGTATGATTGGTACGATGGCCAACGAACAACTTTTACAAAATGGCGTGCTGGCTACCCTCACTATCATGCTGTTTATTGCGTTTCCATGACAGCAAATGGAGAATGGATATCAGAGTCATGTTCTTCATCAAACCTTTTCATATGCAGAAAACGAGGTCTGTTTTTTGTCACGTGTTTTAATCGGTTCTAACGCAAAATCTCCCCTGACTAAATCCCCCTATGCTTTTTACCCACTTCAAAATTTTCCCAGTGCACAAAGAGAAATTGCCAAAGAAAATGTAATTAGCGATACCTGTAGTTGCTCACCTTTTTAAAGCAGGCTTGTCTTCAATCAATCACTCAATCTTGAGAATCCATGGAGAGAAAATTAAGCAGTAACATGTTAAATTCTTGCAATCCTTTTACATTTGAAAATAAAGATAAGTCAGCATAACATATTTTAAGAACGATTATTCTAAATTGACTTGTATATAGAAAGAGATAATAGAGAAATGTGCTACAACCTTGCTGGAAATTTCAACCTTATGAAGTTTCTTAAGTTGATGAATTAGCGAAAAAAGAAATATTTCATATTTATTTGCCGGTTTTACTAAAAAGTTTGTGTGATAAAAATAAAAATTCGGGTCAATATCGCCTTATATATCCTCTATCGCTACGCTCAATGTAAGTTGATAGTTAAATCCAGGTAAAACGTTTCGAAGCTCAAGCTAGCTATTTTTCCTAGTTCTTAAAGTCTTTATTTTTGCCATGTTTGGTTCTAAGTTTCTTCCAGACTGGTTTCGTATTAAAAAAATGTATTAAGCGAGAATCCAAATCTGAAACCTTTTAAATTTGCCTCGTGATGAACAATACTTTTGTCCATAATGAACTTTAGGGGAGATTTTGAGTAGTGGTATATTTTCTAGGGGGCAAATTGTTGTGGTGGTAATAGTATGATGGTAATCGTCCAGGAAGAAAATTAGCCCAAGGGGGCAATGGACATCAGGGAAATTGTCCGGTTACCCAAATATTCAAACTTAGCTTTTGAATGGAGAGAAACTCGTAACATAGACTAGCCTTTGCCAATTCTTGACAAATGTTTTCAGTGTGAAGAAGCAAATTCTTGAAGAAGGAAACCGCTGACAAAATTGCTTTTTAGTAGTATCATTGTTTTTGGGGGAGCATAATGTTCTTTGAATTCTAAGTCAATAAATTTATATGCCTGCCTTGAATTATTTTAGTACAAAGTCGGTAATTTATTTAAGAACCCTGTAGGCACGCCCTTTGAAACTCAGCCTTCAAAGAATGTTTCCTGCTCCCCTTCCATGTTGTAAAGTATAGTAAAAACAAAACCTTTACTGACAGAAGTTTATTCCTGTAATTATTTATTCTCTCTTTGTTTATTAGTGAAAGGCGTTTGGGCGTTGTATGGTGTCAACAATAACCACCCAAGTAAGATTATATTTTAGCTTTCATGATTTTTTTTGAAGATATTGCGTTAATAATCTTTTAAAACATTTCTTTCTTTTTGCAAGGTGCTTGCTCAAGAAAACCGTGTCGAAATTTGGGTTCATGCAGTACTACAGGATCAGATTTCAAGTGTACTTGTAAGAAGGATTTCGATGGAAAATTCTGTGCAGATGGTGTGTATATATTTCATTAAAAAGTAATTTACATGGTTTCCAAGTGCGTTTTCACTAAACATGTTTGGATGTCTGGGGAGGGTTGCGCATTATGATTATGTAATGTTTTGTGAACGGTTGGTCAAATCAATTCTCAAATAAGAGCTAAAACGAAAAGTATTTCTAAAATGTTTGCTGTTAAACTGGTTAGTTGCAGCGTAGAATTCTGGTCAGTACGTTTGCTCTTCAATTGCTGACATGGTGTACACTTTAACAGACCTTTAGTGTGCTTTTGTTCATATGAACAACTTTTTCCGAACCACAAAATTTCAGCAGAAAAATTCAGCCTGCGTGAAAGAAAAGCAAGCTTAACCCTATTCAGATCGGGCTTTTTTGGCCTTGAATTGTCGCTTTGGTGTAATGGTTAGCACTGTTCGTTCTCAACGCTTTGCTTGCGCATCAACCTCTGATATAAGACGTAAAACTAACGAATAAATAAAAAAATCATTACCAGAGGAACAGATGTTTGTTCACAAAACTCAAGATTGAAGAGATGGTTCTGAGCAATGGCTTCTGGAGGGAGTTGCTAAACTTTTTTACCCAATTTTTTATTCAAAATATTCCTAAGATTCCTAATAAGATTTCACTAAAAGTCACAAAGTTAGAGGTGGCACCTTCTGGATTGAGTTATGACTTAAAAGTATACTTGTGAAAAAACTGGTCGTTTAGAAGGGATCTTGGAAGAGGTTTTGAAAGGCCAATCTACGAAAGAATTGATTTTAGCGTGGAATTCCATGATTTTAGTAAATTTAGTTTCTGAGCACACAAACTTTTTATCTGTTTCAAAAATGATTTTGTACAGTCGCTGTAATGAAATGCAGAAATGAGGTTGAATATACACTTTGCGCTTTGGCAATTTTTGCTAAGAAAAATGACGTGAAGTAGTTAGAAAATATGAAGAGAAATCGAAAGTGAAAGTGAATACAGAGAGAGGTGAGTGATGATTTTCTTTTCACTTTCATTTTCGGTTGCTCTTCCATCGGTTATCGGAACTCTAATGCTATCCATTTCTTTTTTTTAGGAAACAAAGCTTTCAGTTCATTGAAAGATGCAATGAAGAAAGTTTTCAATGCGTTTTATGATCAATCGAGAACGAACATCAAATCGATTGCGGATAGTTTGACGCTATCTACTTATGACTGTCGGGGAAAATTTGACCTCATTTGTTATTATAATGAGGTTTATCAATCCCTTCACGATAAATTACAGGAATATTATAATCTATGTACATCAAGCACTTGCGGTAAGGATAACCAATTGAGATATGCCTTTTCTGCATGGTTACTTTCTCATGGCGTTGAAGCCGAAGACTCGAAAACCATTCCACTGTCAAGAAAAATATTAGAAAATTTATACGCTTTGATTTCGCGATATGATAGAGTTAATGTTAAAGCATTTGCCAACTATGTTCCAAAAAAGACATTTTACGATTTGCTGTATCTGGAGTTTGATCCATTGAATATCAATCCATTTAACCGAGGAATGAAGGAAATTATGAGCGATACATTACAATCGATCACTGATTTTCTCGTAAGTTTGAGTAGAACTGAAAACGCAAAATCAAAGATCGTTGTTTCAAGATACAACCTGCGTGAAAAATTACGTCAAGCAAAATTAGACTCGTTATTTAAAAATGTCAAAGTGAACGCTTACGAAGTAATGTCTGAATTGAAAAAGATTTCCTATCAAATCAAAAAATTTATTTACGAAGATTCAGAATCGCATTTTAAAAATCTTGAGGGATATTTTGCTTCTCTTGCTAAATTCGACCGCGACAAGAACAGAGCTGATGTTGACTTTATTGATTCTCAACTGAAAAACTTTCAATCACGTGCAACATCTTTGGGAAACGAACTCAGTGAAAGAATGCTACCCATTCTCATTGGGGCTGGCTCAGCTCTCACCGCAGAATTGGTACAAGCGAAAGTTCAGCAAGGTGCACTGTTTACGAATTTTCTCTCCGCACTTTTCGGACAGTCATCAGCGGCCGATTATCAAGAAGCCGCTGCATTGATTGCGCAAACTTTAGCTAAATTTGCACGATTAGGAAGGCTTGGTCATTATTTCCGTAAGACAAAGGAGGCAACCGAGAGCATCAACAGAAAATTTGGTGATAACAATAAATTTCTCGAAAAAGTTAATGGTCTCGTCAAATCATTCAAGAAATACTATGGTAAAGAAGATAAGGCTTTCGATGATAATACTAACAGTAACTTTGATGAAAAAGCATTTCAAGCTGACATAAAGGCTTTCTTGAAACTGTATACTGACTACAACCCACAGGTTCAGCAACAAGACTTAGACACTTTGGAAGACTCGTGGGAAAGCGTCGTTGATGAAGGATGCGAACTTTTGTTTGACGGTGAAACTGCTGCTGCTGCCATTGTTGAGCAAGTTTTTGCTATCCGTGGTGATTGCATCAAAACAAAACCTATAATTGCCAGGTATGTTGCTGTTTTGGGAGAAATATACGATTATCAGTTTGAAATGATGGAAAGTCTAGCGAAGGTATGTCGCGCCGAGTTGGCCTCCCAACGAGCCAAAGCTTTACAATCGAGATTTAAAGAGGCTAAAAAACTGAAACCTAAAGAAAACACGAAAGATATTGCAGCATTTGAACAAATGATTCTCGGCTTACATATTACATCGAAGTTATACAATCTCGGAATCATTATCCAGTACTGTGATTATCGAGAATTCCTTAATGCCGGAGTCATGCCGGAAGACTGTAAAGAAGCTGTACAGGATTTATCTCCTGATGCTATCAACTCATTAATAAGTTTACGTGAAGCAGACTGTCCGAACCGTAGATCAATATTTGTAGATATTCCCGTAACCAATCCGTACGAATTTCCCAACTTTGGTTACATTCCCCTTGATAAACTATTCAGAGGAGAATTGATCACATTTCAAATCCCGAATTATGATTGGTTGATCAGGAACGAATGGATTCATCGCAGCGATTTTGAAAATACAGCTTTCTATTTAGAAGACGTGAAAATAGTCCTCCCTCACGCTAAAGCCGATGTACTTGATGTTCAAGTAAACGTCTTCTGGTCAGAGAAAACTCATCTGTTTCAAGGTTATTCTGGTCTGGGAAATACGTACGTCATTGAACCTAATGGAATCAAATTCGAATACCAGGAAGAAATGAATTGTAAACCTAGTATGCAGATGACAAATCCGTACGACCGGTGTTTCAACAAAAACTCAAAAATTTGCATGTCTTTACGTGATCACCCAAATTTGGTTTCACCTTCGATATTTTCAAAGTTCACGATACAAGCGAGAACATCGCCCGTTGTAAAGAAACCGCCGAAATTCACGACGAAGTTTTACTTAAAAGCTCAAGTCACTATATGTCAAGTTCGCAAAGATGGAAAAATATCTAAGCATAAACGAAAGCGTGCCATCGCAAATCAATGCTGCATCGATTCGAATTCATGCAATACGGCAGCACCGGGAAAATATTGGAATGAATTTGTTAAGACACCTGCTTGTATGGAGTGTCCGGATGAAAGTATTGGTGATCCAACCGGACATTATTGCGTTATGCAGGAGAAGAAAGAAACAACTTAAGATAATTAATTTTAATAATTTTGTATTATTTTTGTTTCAAAAGTAACCTTGCACTCTTTTTTTAGCACTTTGATCATTATTGTTTATTGCTTGTTATTGCTGTATAAATTTGGAAAAAAATAACGGATGTTTTTGACAAAAAGTTTTACAAAGTTTTTTTTAATTTTTCCTATAAGGTTTAAGCAATTGAACAGATAATCCTTCCAAAATGCATAATCTAAAGGAGCGAAAGTTTCTGCTGTTATTTTATATCCAGCCCCATCCACGAAATAAAAGCATAAATCTTACGATTGATTCAGGAATATTATTATTATTATCACTTTATTTTAAATCGGTTTTTACAGGTCACTTTGGAGAACTATTTACACCGATTGTATAAATATATAATAAATAATAAAATTAACACGCTCCAATACTATAAATGAAAATTACGCTGAAAACATACAAATATTACCTAGGTTACTTTAAATTTTTTTTTTTTTAAAAAAAAAAAAAAAGAAAAACGTTTTAAATTCCAATAAACTATACATATATTGGTAATAATACATATTTATTAAAATTATTAAAATAT